>CAUDMG010002671.1:3730000-3757500 GCA_958450375.1 Homarus gammarus | reverse complement strand
GAGGATTCAGATTCAAAGATGATGGGAAATAACTTAACCTAACCTAACCTATCTGTAAAATTTCACCATAAACAATAAAATCCTTGGAAAATATGATAAGGTATTGCCCCTAAAAAGGAAAAAAAATCCAATTAATCTTCATAGTTCAGAAACAATAAGGAATTCATCCATTTACATCACCACTAATTAAATCTCGCTTTCCCTTGTAAATAGACGCTGTGTTGCTGTGATCTAATATTGGTTACGTGACGTTGTTTTAATCTTCTTAACAGCATGGTGGTACACAGCAGCAGCAGCATCGCCCGGGGTGTGCTGTGCCAACCACCCCTCCTCCCGGTGGCAGCACCACACTGACGCCCTTCAGCAGATTACTCCTGAATATTGATCTCCTTCTCCACGATACTGCCAGCACGGTGTTATCTCCCCCACGTGAGTTGTCTTAGTCAGGGAAGGAATTTAGTACAGGTAAAAATATAAAATAAATCTTGTAGAATATTTGTATCTCTCTTAATCCCTTACTATTACTACTACTACTACTACTACTACTACTACTACTACTACTAGAACTACTAGTGTTATTATTATTATTATTATTATTATTATTATTATTATTATTATTACTTCTCCAACAACTATCAATAATAATAATAACAATGATAAATAACAAAACTACAATAACAACACCAAGACAGACAGACAGACATACAGAACCAAATCAAACAAACCGACAAAAACAAACCCTATACACCCCCTTACAATAACTGATTTATAATAACAAAGAATAAACTGGACATTTGTTTTACCCCAGCGGCCATTACTCGGTTCATTGGTCCACCTGCTGACAGTAATTACCAGGTAAATATGATAATTGGTTTTAATATGTCAATTATTTTTTATTAATTATTGGAAGGTTCAGTCAGGTGTCGTAATTAAAACGCATCAAATCACATTACTTAATAATGGTAGTGACTCAGAAAAGTGTAGGGATGTAGTTAGTGGTGTGGCTAAAGTAGTGGTGTGGCTAAAGTAGTGGTGTGGCTAAAGTAGTGGTGTGGCTAAAGTAGTGGTGTGGCTAAAATAGTGGTGTGGCTAAAGTAGTGGTGTGGCTAAAGTAGTGGTGTGGCTAAAGTAGTGGTGTGGCTAAAGTAATGGTGTGGCTAAAGTAGTGGTGTGGCTAAAGTAGTGGTGTGGCTGAAGTAGTGGTGTGGCTAAAGTAGTGATGTGGTCAAGGTGGTGGTGTGGTTAAGGTGGTGATGTGGTTAAAATAATGGTCTGCTTAAGGTGGTCTAAATTTAACCTAATATAAGTTTACTTAATCTAATTTACCTTTAACCTAACCTAACCTAACCTAACCTAACACCAGCTATTGTAATAAAGAAAATAATCAAATTTTAACACTTCAATTACTTCCACCCACACACACACACACCCACACACCCACACACACACACACACACACACACACACACACGGTCCCTCACCCTACCATAGACGATTTAACTCAGCATTAAATTCATCTCTGGCCCAGCATCAGTCACGTACCCCAGCTCTCATGAATACATAAAGCTGCAGCTGCCTTCATGATGCTAACACAAACTAGCATTATAATTTATCATTGCCATTAAAACTGATTGTGGCGACGAAGACAAGGCTAGCAGATATCTTTGTGTGGAAACAATTACATGAATGAATGACACACGCAAATACACACGCACACAAACGCACCCCCCTCCCCCCCCCCACACACACACATGTATATTGAAATAACAGTAAATCCCCGGGTGAAACTATTGGCCCTCTTGTGTTCTCGAACCAACGCTGCGAGGTATATAGTCTGTTGTTTATAACCAGCGAGCCATCACCACTCCTGTAAACCAAGACCCCCTTCACACACAACAAGGGATTATATTGTTTTTATCACAGGCTGCAGTTAAAGGCTAGTTCTATAATATAACAAAACAAAAATATTACCATAACCTGAATGATCAATTTACCTGTGGAGTTATTAATTAATTACTAATATTTCATCTTTTATCATAAACAAAACAAAGGGGGTGTTAATATTTTTTTTTAGTACAGGTTAGGTTAGGTTAGATTAGGTTAGGTTAGGTTAGGTTAGGTTAGGTTAGGCTAGGTTAGGTTAGAACACAGTCAGATGGTAGACAGTTTAGAGAGTGGTAGCATATCCACAAGTGATGCTCTCTCTCTCTCTCTCTCTCTCTCTTCTCTGTGCGCCTCTCTCTTTGTTAACCTTATCTACCACTTCCCGTATATAAAACCCCCTCCTCCCCTTTCTCCCTCCTCCTCTTCCCTCTCTTCCTCTTGCTTCTCATCCTCTTCCCCCTCCTCCTCCTCCCTCTTCCCCCTCCTCCTCCCTCTTCCCCCTCCTCCTCCCTCTTCCCCCTCTTCCTCCCTCCTCTCCTGTTTTCCAAATTGTAAATCACATTTCAACTCTCACTGATTCTTCGTTAAACGCCGAGGGGTTCAGGGGTAACAGCACCACGCACGAATATTTGAATTCTTAATGTAATATCTCTAGAACATCCCTCATAGCGCTCTCTCACCCGAAATTAATGAATGTTATATCGGAATGTACAAGTGAGGGTTGGGTCAGGGTTGTGTTGTAGAGGAGCTAATGGTGGGAGGAACAAGGTTAGATTTGGGTTGGGTTGGGTTGGGTTGGGTTGGGTTGGGTTGGGTTGGGTTGGGGTTGGGTTAGATTTAGGTTGGGTTGGGTTGGGTTAGATTTAGGTTGGGTTGGGTTGGGTTGGGTTGGGTTAGATTTAGGTTGGGTTGGGTTGGGTTGGGATGGGTTGGGTTGGGGTTGGGTTGGGTTGGGTTGGGTTAGGTTAGGTTAGGTTAGGTTAGGTTAGGTTAGGTTAGGGAGGTCATTAATCTCTCTTAAAATACTAATATTCCTTAAATTATTCCATAAATTAACAACTTCATTTAAGACAACAGTTACCTAAAGTAAATATTTCCTGTGTCTCTTTGTCATCAACACCTGACAGCCAGTGCAATAAGAGGAGAATTTTTACTCTTAACCAATCAGAAGGTTATATTCCTTTAAGCCAATAAACACACACGAATGAATAACTCGCCTCAGCCAATGGGAAAAGAGAAGCACTATTCCTTTTAACCAATAAGAGACTTTGATATTACTCAAAGCCAATGAACAAGAAGATTAATTTATATCAATCTTTAAGGCAAAAACTCACAAAACTAATCATCTGTCAACCAATGAGCGATGAAAACTCAGAAATACAATTTCCGCTCAGCCAATCAACGGCAGGAACTCATAAAAGTAATTTCCTTTCAGCCAATGAACGACAGAAATCCATAATACCAATTTCCTCTTAGCCAATGCACGACAAGAACTCATAATACCAACCTCCTCTCAGCCAATGAACGGCAAGAAACCATAAAAAGGCAATTTCCTCTAAGCCAATAAACGACAGAAACCCATAAAATTAATTTCCTCTCAACCAATGCACGACAAGAACTCATAATACCAATCTCCTCTCAGCCAATGAACGCTGAGAACCCATAACAGGAATTTTAAATCATTGACGCATTTTTACAGGATTTTTTTTTTTTGAGCCTTGCAACTAAGGTTCAACTTATTACCAGCAATATGGGTGTTTTCCGGCTATAACAACCTACTCATTAAAGGTGATTAGGCAACCCGACGGCGACATCAGGGGCTCAGAAAGTGCTAAAGTTTCCACAGGGTCCAGCGGCCGTGTGTAACGTGTGAGGTCGTCGACTCTACCGCCTCCACCACCCCCTGACTCTAGTTGACTAATTAAACGCATAAGTGAGGGAGTAATGCTACTGCTCTTTCATATTGGACAAGTTTCTTCTAAAAAATAGGTGTGTGTGTGTGTGTGTGTGTGTGTGTGTGTGTGTGTGCTTCCGTGTGTGTGCTTCCGTGTGTAAACGTATGTGTACAAAAAATCAACAGAAAACGGTGACTCGATCAGATATTTCAAGGGGAGACTCAAGAGGATAAAAAGTCCCATTAAAATTGCCCCAAAAGGTGACTACAGATCCCCTACAAGATATATACGGCATAAAGTAGCTGAAAGAGAGGATAACGTCGACTATTTGGTGTTTCTTTTGATCAAAATCTCAATAAGGAACAGAAATAATCCATAAACTTGTCGCGAATTCACCAGCCGTAGACACAGACAGACACACAGACAGACAGATGAAAACCCAAACAATAGATATGACAACAAAAGCTTTTCCATATTTCTATAGATGAGGAGAAGAATACGATCTCATTGTCGCCAATATGAAGGGTTCGATGCCGATCACCAGACGGGGCTGAGAGATGAGGGAACCGAGGGAGGGAGAGAGGGGGGGAAGGGGGAGAGGGAAAGAGGGAGAAAGGAAAGGGAAGGAAGTAGGAAGTGAGAGAGACACAATAACGATTCTAGAGCCCCCCCCCCCCAAAAAAAAAATACTCAGATATATATCCTGTATAATATCCTACCATACAGAAATTTAAAACTATACCAAAATACACAGAAAATTTTACTATATACCAGAAATAACCAACAAAAGAGGAACGAACAAAAAAGAAGAGAAAATAAAATGTTCATATGTATCCAAGCTCGAGTCATATTGCAAAGGTTGAGAATATGAAAAATAAGTCAACATTGCAAAGGGAGTTAGTGAGGATATATAAGAAAATTACTCAAGAAGCAACATTGAAAGATCAGGTCAACAGGGGCTAAGGAGACTTTCGACTAGATCATAATAAAGAGATGAGAGATCAACTATAAGGATGACATGAGGAAGTTTGAGAGTTGGAGAAAGTCTGTCAGTAGATGAGGGAGAGAAGGGGGGGGGGCTTAAGACGAGAGATTACTGAGGGTATTATGGTGGTGAGTGATGCTAAAGTGAGGTGGTAGTGGTGATGATGGTGTAGAGAAGGAAGGTGATGATGATGGTGGTGATAGTGGTGGTGGAGAGCAGGAGCACCACCATGGGCCTTTAGTTCAGGTTTAGGAGGAACAACACGACAAAATTTACCGTAGAGGCGACGTAACTATTTTCACGTGGCCAGGTAATTACTTCTCAACACCCACCAGGTGTAGTGGTAGCCCAGGTGCAGGTGAAGTGGTGGTCGCCCAGGTGAAGTGGTGGTCGCCCAGGTGAAGTGATAAGTCATTAGAAAATTAACAAATACACCAGTATCATTCCTCTAAAAAAAATACCTTGAAAATCCATGGGGTAGAGAGAGTCAGCTCCTTCAACTAATTAATTAACCTGGGGAATAACACAAGCTTAAAAAAACAACTCGGTCAGAAAATAAAAAGAGATGAACTTTACCTCTCGTTCACTTGTTGCAGTATTCATTAACGAAGGAGGGAGGTAACAGAAGCAGTGGCGGGAGTTCATGGAGGAAAGAACTCAGGTAACAGAATATCTCTTTTGTGGGAGGCCAAAGGTGTACACGTAGAGCAAAACGATATTGGAAACTGGCAACCAAACCTTCTTGTATATAGACTAGTTTACCCTAACACTGTTGTGGAGAGAGAGAGAGAGAGAGAGAGAGAGAGAGAGAGAGAGAGAGAGAGAGAGAGAGAGAGAGAGAGAGAGAGAGAGAGAGAGAGAGAGAGAGAGAGAGAGAGCACCATACTGAACAACAACAACAAAAATCACAGTTAGTCTCATCAGCCACTTTGACAAATACGATAATTAAAATTCTCAACTTCCTTCCCTGTGTGGTGAAATTATTCCCCACCACCACTACCACCTCCACGCATCGTTGATCACAGTGAGCCAGCCTCTCTCTCTCTCTCCCTCTCTCTGTTGATCAAAGGGCGGCAACAAACCCAGAGGCTGAGACTAGTGAATTCCAGGATGGTGGAAGCGTCTTCGACCTACTCAGGATTAATTAGATTTTTGGGTTTTCACGGTGAGCAAGTTTGTGAGTGACGAGTGTTGGTGGAGGGAGGGAGGGAGGGAGGGAGGGAGTTCAGCAAAAGACCACAACACACACACACACACACACACACACACTATCTTAAAGCAACTTGGCCAATATCAAGTTAGAGGTAGCTGAGCGGTGTGTCAGGCAGCCCAAGTGTTTAATTAAACTATTAATGCGTGGCCCCTGAACAAACTTTAACCCCCTACCCCCCTCCTCCCCCCTCAGTCACCCCACACTCCCCCTCAGTCACCCCTCACCCCCTCAGTCACCCCTCACCCCCTCAGTCACCCCTCACCCCCTCAGTCACCCCTCACTCCCTCATTCACCCCTCACTCCCTCAGTCACCCCCTCACTCCCTCATTCACCCCTCACCCCCTCAGTCACCCCTCACTCCCTCATTCACCCCTCACCCCCTCAGTCACCCCTCACCCCCTCAGTCATCCCTCACTCCCTCATTCACCCCTCACCCCCTCAGTCACCCCTCACTCCCTCATTCACCCCTCACTCCCTCATTCACCCCTCACCCCCTCAGTCACCCCTCACTCCCTCATTCACCCCTCACCCCCTCAGTCACCCCTCACTCCCTCATTCACCCCTCACCCCCTCAGTCACCCCTCACCCCTCAGTCACCCCATATTCTTAGTCACCCCTCACTCCCTCATTCACCCTCACCCCTCAGTCACCCTCACTCCCTCATTCACCCCTCACCCCCTCAGTCACCCTCACTCCCTCATTCACCCCTCACCCCTCAGTCACCCTCACCCTCAGTCACCCCTCACTCCCTCATTCACCCCTCACCCCCTCAGTCACCCCTCACCCCCACCCCTCAGTCACCCCTCACTCCCTCATTCACCCTTTCTTCTCTCCCTCGTTCCTCACCCTTCCCTCCTCCCTCCCTTCTTCCTTCCCCCCCCTCATTCCTCTTTACTTCCCTTACTTCTCCTTCTCCCTTCCATTCTTCCTCTTTTATCTCCTCCTGGTCTAATCATCCCCTTCCGGCTGCCTAATCACCTCTAATCAACAGGCTGTTAAAGTAAGGACTCTGGCCCACCACTGGATAAACGATTCCCGTTACGTGATTGGTCGACTCTTCATGGTATCTCGCTGTTGATTGGCTGGCAAGAACAGAGATACACTTCGATTACTGAGTGTTGGGAGAGGGATTCCTGTTCGCTCATTGGTTAAGAGGAATCTCCGTCTGTTGATTGGTCCGTGACTGTACCTTAACAAACGATGTAATTTATTAATAATTTTTTCTTACCTTTGTCATTAAATGTTTACCTGTGAAGCTTCGTTAATTGTGTTTTATAGTGAACCTCTATTGCACTATTGACACTTAGCTGAAAAGTATTATGGGCAAAATCACAATAAATTTTAAGTTATTGCGGGAAGAAACTAATAATGTCAATAGCCTGGGTTAAACCTGCCAATGTGTGTGTGTGTATTTATCTTCGCTCGTGTACATAAAAGTCACTAGTGTCTGTGTGTCTATTAGCCTGATTAAATAACATTTTATAAAGGTTTGTTCTCTCTCACACACACAGAAGGTCATATCTTCCAACTTCAGTCAAGTAGTAGTATTATGACGTCATATATCGGTCGCTCCCCCATTTAACAGATGATTGGCTGAACTATTATGACGTCATACCTCTACTGCTCTCCATAACACATGATTGGTCGTAATAATATGACGTCATACCTCCACATGCGGCCCATAACGCATGATTGGTCGTAATATTATGACGTCTTATCTCCCTCTCCCCCCCCCCAAAATGCTCCCCGTAATATATGATTGGTTGGAATATCATGACGTCATATCTCCACTGCACCCTCATAAGACATAATTGGTCGCAATGTTATGACGTCGTCACTATTCACCCAGCTGATATATGACGTCGTTCCCCTCACCTCCACGACCACACATTGAATATATTTTTTCTTTATTATCTCTTATCAAAACAATATGGCGGTCAATAAACTCTCGATATCTCTCCTCGATAAAGTCTCTCTCCTACACCACTCAACCAATTGACTAACATTACATGCAAAGGTACATGGTATTTACACTCCAAGAGGAAGACGAATAAAGATGAAACGTAAACATTGGTTAGAATTTATGAATACCATATGGAACCTTTTGATCGGCCCTCAGAGTGCTGATAGAACTTTACTGAACACTCTTTTAGTATTCATATCCCCTCTGGCTTTATATTTAGACATTCTCTTTCTCTCTTTTATTATTTTCTTTATTGCTTTTATTTTATACATTAGTTATATTCTGTTCTTGGATCACGTGAAGATTAGCTCCTCCCGCTCCTCCCTTCCCAGATTGTTTAACCTTTAGATTGATTACTTTAAACCTAATCTAACCTTGCATAACTTATTCTACCTTAATCTACCCTACCCTACCCTACCCTACCCTAACCTAACCTACCCTACCCTACCCTACCCTAACCTAACCTACCCTACCCTACCCTACGCTACCCTACCCCCGCTTCAGGTATAGATCATTCGGGTGTTTAATTATAAGTTGAAATAAGCTGAGCAGGAGGGAGGGAGAACGGAGGTGGACACTGGACAATCTTCACGTGATGTCAATAGTCTAATGTCAAACCCTTATCATCCACAGTTCACTCCATATACTATTGTTCCACTGTGTACATCAACCTCTCCACAGTGTCTACTAAGAGAGAGAGAGAGAGAGAGAGAGAGAGAGAGAGAGACTTATTAAACTCTACATTCCCTCAGTTTCTACCCCACTTTGCCTCCGTAACAAAAGGGAGAGAGACTTGAAGAAAGATTCCTCTCTCTGTCTCCCTCCTCATCTACTCTCCCTTCTCTCCTTCACGCCTCACTGACGAGGACCACAACAAAAGACCTCACCTGCTACTCCTTTACAAAGTTCCCTCCTTGTTGTGTTGTGAGGAATCCCCCAAGGTAAGAAAGGAACCTCTCACAATATTGCGCATTTGTTGAAACTCTCTACCCCCCGAAAAAATCTGGTATGTTTATCTCAACTAATAATTTTCCGTTTCACACAGTTGGAAATGAAATTCCCAGAGTCTTTAACCTACTTTTTCCTCAATTTCTTACTTTTTCATTACTTTTACCGACCTTTTCCCTACATTTTTACTTTTCACTACTTTAACCTCTTCTCTCATTACTCTAAGCTACTCTATCCCTCATTCCTCACTCCTTTTGTTAACTCACTCACACACACACACACACACACACACACACACACACACACACACACACACACACACACACACACACACCCTATCTCCTCCTCGCCTTCCTATATCAACCATAGCCTCAGTCAACTCTCATACGGGTTAGTTCGAGGTTTGTGTCGATATGGTATTCCCGGTAAAATGACGTATGCATCGATATCGATTCTGCCGTCCAGGTTTGTGTGGGTGAGGGTGGGGTGAGGGGCGGGGAGGAGGGGAGGGGAGGGGTAGAGAGGGTAGAAAGGGGAGAGGAAAGGAAAAGAGATGGGAGAGGGGAGAGAGGAACTTCTTGTGATATTAAAAGTGTCATTAGATTTCTATGTGATGTGATCTGAGCGGCTATGTGTCTGTGTCTTGTAATCTGAGTGGCGGTGTATGTGTGTATTTTGTAGTCTGAGTGTCACTTTTTCTGTGTATGACGTGATCTGAGTATCATTATATCTGAGCGTTAAGTAATAATAGCATCATTATATCTACTTATCACGTAATCAGAGCGCCATTATATCTACTTATCATATAATCAGAGCACCATAAGGCTGGCTCCAATATAAGGCACTTCTCAGTACTTGTTATGCAGGACCATCTGATCTGGAAGCAAATTGCATCAACTCCCTAATACTGTCTGCGCCAATACGGGTATTAGATATCCATAGTAATCAGACGCCAAAATGGGGGTACCGGGTAGAAGAAGGAAGACGCCAATAGAACCAATAAAAGGCGCTTATCTCCCCTTCCCATACTTACATACATACATACATACATTATATACATACATACATACAATATATACATACATACATACACACAACCCTCTATCTACACAATAACCCGCACACACACTCAGAGTGAGACCCACCCCAAATATCTTGTGGTCCTAACACTAGTACAATAGAGGCAGTGAGGCGTAAGGCGCAACACACCACTACCACACCCACCAACACACCACCACCACCAACACACCACCACCACCACCAACACACCACCACCACCACCACACCATGTAAAGTAACGAACGCACACACTCGTTCATAAATAAAGGATTTAAATTCGATAACTACTACAAACATTGGATTATCAGGACAATAAGTCTTTCTACTATAGCATTGGAACCTATGAGAAGTGAGACTCATTATACACACAAAAGTAAAAAAAAAATCCACAGTAAATACTCATAAAAACTTAATAACCTCTCACAGGTAATGTAAATCAAGATAATTATTACAGGCAAGTTTACAATCCAACAGGTAAACCAAACTCCAGGTAGACCCTAAAGAGACTTCACATGAAATTAATAGTGAATTAAAAGGACGATTCTGAAGATGACAAGACTTAAGGGTTTACCTGTAAGAAGACAGTGAGGAGACCAGGTGAGGTGAACAGTTTTAAAGATCAAGGTACAGGTGTTGGCAGGTGTATAGCACTGGTGATGAGAGAGAGAGGTGGAGGATAAACGAGGTAGATGAGGAAAGGGAAAGTAAAAGAAGGTGGAAGAAGGAGAGGAGTAAAAGGTAAAGGATGATAGGGGAGAGGGATGGATAAGTAAGGGAAGGAAGACAATTAATAACAAATGAGAAGTAGAGGAAGAAGGATAGACAATAAGAGGGAGACAAAAAAGACACAACAGAAGAATCAGAGGAAGAAAGAAAAAAAATGAAGAAGTAGAATAAAGCAAAATCAAGAATAAGACGAAAAATCCCAAACAAAGAATAAGACAAAATAAGAAGAAACATAGAAGACCAAGATAGATGAGAATACCAAGACAGATCAAGACTACAACACCACACATCTAGGGAGGGAACAACTGGTGTATATAAAACAGGTCTTTAACTTGTGGTCTACAGGGGTCTTAACTTGCCCCCCCCCACCAGAAGAAGATCTGCAGATGGTTAGCCTCCGTGTGTGTGTGTGTGTGTGTGTGTGTGTGTGTGTGTGTGTGTGTGTGTGTGTGTGTGTGTGTGTGTGTGTGTGTGTGTGTGTGTGTGTGTGTGTAATTCACCTCCAACTGTTGATACCGTGAACAGAGCAGTTTCAAATTCTAGCATGAATATTCAAAGAAGAACCTCCTTACCTAACTTAACCTAACCTGTTAAGTATAAAGTCAATATGATGGTTGGAAACAATGGCTTTTAAAAGGTGTATTTTAATTATTTTCTCTCTCTCTCTCTCTCTCTCTCTCTCTCTCTCTCTCTCTCTCTCTCGCTCTCTCTCTCTCTCTCTCTCTCTCTCTTCATATTCCCTCTGGTCTCTCTCTTCCCACACTCTCTCTCTTCCCACACTCTCTCTCCATTCTTTTCCTTCTTTTTTGTTGTTGTTTCCATGTTCCAATTTATTCTACCTCTCTTCCTCTCTGTTCAATCTATTTTTTTTCATTCAGTTTTCCATCGTTTTCTCTTTCTTTCCTTTGTTTTCAATTCCTTGTTTATTGCTTTTGTCTTCCTCTCCTCTTTATTCAATTGTCTCTTGTTTTCATCTTTACTCGAGTCTTTCTTTACATTATTTTCATTCGCTTTCTTTCGTCTCTACGTCTTTTAGGATATTTCTTCTCTCTCTCTCTCTCTCTCTCTCTCTCTCTCTCTCTCTCTCTCTCTCTCTCTCTCTCTCTGTCTCTCTCTCTCTCTCTCTCTCTCTCTCTCTCTCTCTCTCCTTCTCCTTCCTCTTCGATTCTCCTCTTCATTAAGACTCTCCTTTCATTCGCTCTTAGGTCCCACCCTCTCCCTCTAATTCCTCCATCATTGCATTCTTTCTCCTTCCTCCTTCTATCTCTGATTCCTTCCCTCTTACGGTATCCCTCCTCTCTCTGACTCTCTCTCTAATTCCTTCGTTATTACATTCTTTCTCCTTCCTACTCCCTTCTTTTTCTAATTCCTTCCTTCCTACGGTCTTCTTCTTCTTTCTTTCCCGCTGCTTTCTCTTCATTCATATCTTAAAATTCTCTTCATTCTTGTCATTCTCCTGACCATCATTATTAAAATTTTCCCTCTTTATTTCTTCCATCTTCCTCTTCTTCTCCTATTTCTCCCACCTTCTCCCTTACTACCCCTAGATTCTCTTATCGTTTCTCTCATTTCCTTCACCTTCTCTCCTAGTTCTCTCTCATCTTCTCTCCTGTTGAAACTACCCCTAGCAGCGTCCGTAGGTCTTATCTCCCCACCTGTCACGGCCAGCTGTTATCACGGACACGTACAATGTAACCACCGAAGCTTGACTAATTCGTCTACCCAGCCAGCCAGTAAATCAAGAATGTTGATTGGTTTGAACATAGTCAGCAGAGGGGGTGGTTTCATAGCCCCCATAGTTTAATATGTATAGGGAATGTGAGTAGAGATGTATGTCTGATGGGGAACAGTTCTGATGGGGTACAGTTCTGATGGGCTAGAGTTCTGATGGGTTCTATAGTTCTGATAGGCCCCACAGTTTACCCCCCCCCCCCCCCAAGTTTAACCTAGCATAGTAAGTGAAATGTGGCTTGATGGCACCGTAGAGTTTAACACAATAACACACCCAGGCACACACATACACTGAGACACACACACACACACACACACACACACACACACACACACACACACACACACACACACACTTTAGGATAGGTCATGTTGTGGATGATATTCCCCCAAAACTATCAACACTGGGGCTCCCCATTACGGCTAAAACCCAATATAACTGAGCTCCATTTAGATCGAACATATTAGAATTAGGTCCCATTGTTGACAGTGATCGGTTGCAGGAACATGGTATATCGGATATATCGGGTATTATTTTTGGTACAGATTTATTCATCACTGTTTTTTTTTACGGGATGAAAGGTGAAAATAATGTTCTCATTGACTGAATATATATGAGAGACTGATCATATTATCCAGCTTTACAACTTGGTATTATAATTTGTTGGGGTTATATTTTTAGCAACGCGAAATATTGTACCTGGATATATATACTGTACGTTACTCGGCCACTGCCTGACTCACTCACTGGTTTACTGACGGAGTAAAAAGAAAAAAAAAAACACATACACATACATACACACACACAGTCACACACACACACACACACGGAAAGACAGACAGACAGACACATCCACGTTACCTAGTCTAATTCCTCTGCGACAGAAATCAAACAAAATCCAGGTCGCTTTTGTCTCTCGTTCTTTCGTATTCTGACCAATTAAGAGGGAGACCGAGGGGCGTCCCGTATGTTACAACAGATCACCAATTACAGCGGAGTTCGGCTTTGGAATTCCTGTCTTTATTCCATTGGACTGCCTAAATCCTAACCTAACCAAACCTAAATTAAATTCTAACTTAAATTGACGTAACGTAACGCAACCTAAACCTAACTTAACCCACCGTAACTTAACCTAACCTATGCCAGTATAGTTTCAGTTATGTTAGGTCAGTGTCAGTTTAAGTGCACTTAGTCTCATTTTAATATAGTTCTGAGTCCGGGTTCGGGTTTGAGATTTAGTTCTGATTTGGGTTCGGATTTTAGATTCGGATACGGGTTCGGATGTATGACGGGTACAGTTCTGATGGGCTTGAGTTCTGATGGTCCCCCCCACAGTTTAACCTAGCATAGTAAGTGAAATGTGGCTTGATGGCACCGTAGAGTTTAACACACTAACACACACAGGCACACACATACACTAAGACACACACACACACACACACACACACACACACACACACACACACACACACACACAGACACACACACACACACACATACACTAAGACGCACACACACACATGCACTAAGACGCACACACACACACACACACACACACACACACACACACACACACACGGATTCGGTTTCTGACCCAAGATCAAATAAATTTTTTCATTCATTAGTACAGTAGCTGAATAAAAACCCACCTCCCTAAATTAGAAACACCACTAACAAGCATACTGGTACTCGGCACAGACTCCCCACTAACAAGCCGTATCACAGTAATACCCGGCTCAGTATAGAAGCAACGGGAACACCACAAACGAACCCCGCTTGTGGTTAAACCGATGCCACAAGAGAGATATTGTAGAGGTATATAATTTACCCATCCCAGCCTGTCTGAGGTTATATACACCACGTTAAAATGTCCTAGATTTGGTTAGATTAAGTTAGGTTAGGTTAATTAAGGTTAGGTAAGGTTAGGTTAAGTTAGGTTACGTTAGGTTAATTAATGTTAGGTTAGGCTAGGGTAAGATAGGTTAGATTAGGCTAAACTATCTCCCTTGACTTAACCAATCTCAGGAATAAGTGCGCTTAAGTGATGGTGGACGATGAAGGCAAGAAACACTTTAGTTATGCCTGAAGTATCAGTCACCACTGGGTAGACACACGACACCCTTGTACCACACCTCTTTCAGGAACGTGACGGGGCATCGCTGAAGAGGAAGCAGATATAAAAGTCAACAGCTTGTACATCAAAGAGAATCTGAGACCATTATCACAGGAAGAGGAGGAGGAGGAAGACTAGGAGGAAGGGGAAGTGGAGGATGATGATGAGGAGGAGAAAGAGGAGGAGTAAGAAAAAGGAGGAGAAGAAGGAGGAGGAGGAGGAGGAAAAGGAGGGTGGGGCGAAAAAAAGAGAAAGAAGAGAAGAAGGGCGAGGAGGAAGAAGAGGGGGAAGAAGAGGAGGAGGAGGAGGAGGAGGAGGAGGAGGAGAAGAAGAAGAAGAAGGATGAGGAGGAGGAGGAGGAGGAGAAGAAGAAGAAGAAGAAGAAGAAGGAGGAGAAGATGCCAGCGTTAAATCAACCCTTCAGGACCTAGCCTACTCTAGCCTTGACCTACTTTATACCTGCAATATATAAGGTCACCCACACACAACACTGACGCTGCAAATTACCTGGCGCTTAGTGATGTTTCCTTTTAAAGAACTCAGAACAAAATAGTAAGTCATTGCATTTCGGTTGTTGTTTTGTTATTGTTTAGTTGTTGTTGTTGTTATTGTTTAGTTGTTGTTGATGTTGTTTAGTTGGGTTAAATGACAGGCTATTAAGCACCTGTGGAAAATATTCTCCTCTAAAACGAGCAATAAATACCTTTCCAATAATTACCTGACAACGAGACCAGCAAGTGAGAGAGAGAGAGAGAGAGAGAGAGAGAGAGAGAGAGAGAGAGAGAGAGAGAGAGAGAGAGAGAGAGAGAGAGAGAGAGAGAGAGAGAGAGAGAGAGAGAGAGAGAGAGTAAACAGACAATACACAACTTTTCCTCCAACACTCCTACAACTTTTCCTCCAACACTCGGAATCTCTCCAACACCCAACTCTCACCAACACCTACAAAATCCCTCCAATACCCTCACTTTCTCTCCAACATTCACAACCCCCTCCAACACCCCACACCTCTCTCCAACACTCCACAACACTCAGCCTCGTAGCTACACAATATCATACGTAACCTGTGTTCAAACTATTAAATCTTTTTATATTAGACATTCAAATACTCGGTAAACAAGATAGTGTTGAAGGGTAGACACATGTTTCCTGCGGCCACATACCAAGTTAAAGCTGAGGGTTCCTGTATGGCAAGAGATAGATGGTAGTGGTGGGTGGGGGCAGGTGGTAGTGGTGGGTAGTAGGTGGCGGTGGTGGTGGGTGGGGGTAGGTGGTAGTGGTGGGTAGTAGGTGGCGGTGCTGGTGGGTGGGGGTAGGTGGTAGTGGTGGGTAGTAGGTGGCGGTGGTGGTGGGTAGGTGGTAGTGGTGGGTAGTAGGTGGCGGTGGTGGTGGGTGGGGGCAGGTGGTAGTGGTGGGTAGTAGGTGGCGGTGGTGGTGGGTGGGGGCAGGTGGTAGTGGTGGGTAGTAGGTGGTGGTGGTGGTGGTGGGTGGGGGCAGGTGGTAGTGGTGGGTAGTAGGTGGTGGTAGTGGTAAGGGCAAGTGGTGGTAGTAGTAGTGGTGAAGGAGAGGGCTGGTGGTTGTCTCTCTCTCTCTTTCTCTCTCTCTCTCTCTCTCTCTCTATCTCTCTCTCTCCCTCCTGTGAACCAACACCTGCCTGACGACACCACCAGCATCGTCCTCCTCCACTCCTGCGGGTGATTCTCCTTCCCCTGTATTGTGAGGTAACACAATCCCGGTGATCGCTTCAGGCCCAACCTAACAGCCACTGGACTAACAAAATTGTCATCGTCGCTGTCCTATTGTGTGTGTGTGTGTGTGTGTGTTTATGATGATGGTCCTTTTCGTGAGTTTGTGTTACGTATGTGTGTTGAGGTTAGGTCTATATATGTATATTTGTGTCGGTTGTGTAGTTGTATTACACACAGACAGACACACACACACACATGTTAATATTACTGGCCGGGTATTCATGACCTTAATACACTAATATTCTAGAGACTAAAGTTTCCAGAGTGATTATCAGCAGATAGTTACCCCCCACCCCGTCCAGCCCCGCCCCGCCCCGCCCCGCCCCGCCCCGCCCCGCCCCGCCTGGTGTAATATTAAAGTTCAGCTTAGTCATGTGTGTTGACTCTCGGAAATATTTTCAGTGTGATTCTCGAATTACTTGTGTCAGCAGCTTAACTCCCCCTTCCACACCTCACTTCCTACCCTTCCTCACCTCCTCCCTTACCTCACCTCCTCCCTTACCTCACCTCCTCCCTTACCTCACCTCCTCCCTTACCTCACCTCTTTCCTTGTATCTCACCCCCTACCCTTACCTCACCTCCTCCCTTACCTCACCTCCTCCCTTACCTCACCTCCTACCCTTACCTCACCTCCTCCCTTACCTCACCTCCTCCCTTACCTCACCTCCTCCCTTACCTCACCTCCTCCCTTACCTCACCTCCTCCCTTACCTCACCTCCTCCCTTACCTCACCTCCTCCCTTACCTCACCTCCTCCCTTACCTCACCTCCTCCCTTACCTCACCTCCTCCCTTACCTCACCTCCTCCCTTACCTCACCTCCTCCCTTACCTCACCTCCTACCCTTACCTCAGCTCCTCCCTTACCTCACCTCCTCCCTTACCTCACCTCCTCCCTTACCTCACCTCCTACCCTTACCTCAGCTCCTCCCTTACCTCACCTCCTCCCTTACCTCACCTCCTCCCTTACCTCACCTCCTCCCTTACCTCACCTCCACAAAAAATAGGTTTTATCAGAACATTTTTTTTACGGGGGGGGGGGGGGGTGAGAGGGTGGGGGGTGGGGGGGTGAGGGGGGGTGAGGGGGGGATGAGGGGGGGTGAATGAAAGAAGAAAAAATATTAAAGTAAGGAAAGTTTCTCAAGCGTAGGAAGCTGGAGGTAAGCTTTTGGACCAACGATTCACTGAACGTTACGAGGATATAATACCACATCTACCTGTCAATCTGTATATTAACCTGTAAACTTAACTATTACCGTAAATGTGACTAATCAACCTCCATACATACTAAACAACAAAACAAACAACAACAAACAATGTCTCTTTTCTGATGTAAACACAAAATAAACAAAGCCTTTAAATACCCTACTGTTACTTTATATTTCTCACCCCAGTATAGGAATCTGATTCTCAACTCCGTCAGATCACAGCCAGCGAGAGTAGCTTAAGGGCTCTGAACGATGGAGCGATACGGTGGGGAAGGGGGAAGAGGGGGAGAAGGAGGAGGGAGGAAGGGGAGAGGAAGAAAGGGTAGAGGGAGGATAGGGGGAAGGGAGTGAAGGGAGAGAGGTGGGTAAGGAATCGAGTGTCGTGTGGCTGGCTGGTAAAGGCGTCTCGTTTCAGATTGGATTTTATCGGGGAAGGATAAGAGGATTGGGGACCGCAGCTCCTCCAGTGTGGGAGCAGTAATCCAGCCGAGGACGACTATGGCTCCCGGGTAGTTAGTGTGTGTGTGTGTGTGTGTGTGTGTGTGTGTGTGTGTGTGTGTGTGTGTGTCCTATATGCAAATTGCAACAGGGAGTCTGTGCCAATGTAAGTTCTATGCTGACACGAGATGTGCATCAGTATAAGGTGTGTCCCAATATAGGATTTATAAACGATATGGGATGTGCGTGAATGTGGGATCTGTGCCAATATGAGATCTATATTTAATTAAGAACTGTACCAACATCAGATTACTAACGCCAGGCTAAGGTGATCGCTCGTGATGGTTTTAATTTCAACGTACACAGAAAAAGGGTATTATGCAAATTTAATTCTCTTTAACTGTTTTACGAATCTGATGATGTTTCTTTTACTTTGTTACATATATTTTCGTTAGGTATTAAAATTTCAGGAAATTAAAATTCTTGTGAGGATAAGCAGTAGTTTCAGTAAGTGTCAGTCGTCTCCTAGATAGTTAAGGCAATCAGTTGTACAGTATTAAGGTATTCGAGTGAGCAAAACTTGTCGAAAATTATGAAATATTTAAAACAGTTAGATAACAACAACAACAACAACAACAACAACAGTAACAACAACAACAACAACAACAGTAACAACAACAACAATAATAATAAAAAAAAAAATTTTACCAGCGCAAATCCAAACAACATTATATTCTTATCGCAACTATACTTAAAACTGACACCACTACCTCCACCACTAGCACCACTAACACCACCTCTATCACCACTAACAACTTCACTACCACCACTACCACCACTACCACCACCACTATCACCACTACCACCACCACCAGCATCAAGGGTAGTTCTTCTTTAACGTCAGAGCGATAGTAGGCAGGTCTGAGGCCACACGAAGCGCATTCCTGTAAGGTTCCAATGCTGTTCTCAAAGGAAGCTCGTCTGTGCTTCACTACCCCGTAACATGCATGCACTACAGAGGTCTATTCTTCCTTTATCTATATCTGTCTCTTTATCTCTCTGTCTATTTCTCTGTTCGTTTCTCCATCTCAATTTTTCTGTATATCTGTCTATCTGTCTGTCTCTCTCTTTCACTGTATCCATCTGTCTATCCGCGGTATTTCTGTCTATCAACCTCTCCCTCCCTCCCTCTCTCTATCTCAAATCCGAAATGCGTCAATTCGTATCAAGCAAAAGTGTCCCTCATAGTGTGGAATCTAAACCCCCTTTCCCCACATCCCCACACACACTACCCAACCCACCACCCCACACACACCACCACCCACCCCACCCACCACCCCACACCACCCACCACCCACAACCCCCTCACACTCAGAAGCCACCCAGTGTACTAAGTGGAGTTGCATACATGACTAGATTTTACTCTCAAATGACGCTACGATGAACAGCTAGTTGCAGTAGTGTTTAAATGTCTAATCTATCAACATTCTCGTACGTGTCGCTGAAGGAATTAATTTGTATTCCTCCAACCAAAGGAAAAGAAAAATTAAAATGAAACAATTAGGAGGAAAAATGGGTTTTGTTTTGTCGTTTCTAACAGTGACAGACAGACAGACAGACAATCATAAATACATACATACATACATACATACATACATACATACATACACATTGACAGCAGGTGTATACACGACACATGTATTAAACACCTGCAGTTCTGTAAATGGCTCAGACTCGGATACAAGGCGTGGAATAGTGAGGGGGAAATTGCACCTCCACTGGCTATGAAATATCCACGAGAAATGCCGGGAGAAATGTCCGAGCTGAAATGCCAAGAATTTACAGATTGCGAGATGCCATTCCGCCCTGGTGGATGATTTAGGGGGTGGGGGTGTGGGTGACGGGGAGGAGCCAGGAGTCAGGGTGGGTGAAGGGGAGTGAAGAGTGAGAGGTAAGGGACAGGGGGAGGAGTGGGGAGTGAGAGTGGGGGTAGGGGTGTGGGTGACGGGGAGGAGCCAGGAGTCAGGGTGGGTGAAGGGGAGTGAAGAGTGAGAGGTAAGGGACAGGGGGAGGAGTGGGGAGTGGGAGGGGGGTGAGATAGGTGTGAGGAGGGGGTAGGGTGGGGTAGAGGGTACTGGAGTGGGGATTATCGAGTGGGGGGAGTGAGGAGGGGTGGGGAGCTAAATTTAGGGAGAGAAGGGGGGGGGAAGAGGGGCTTATCCTTCTCGCCTAGAGCAAAGCCTCGGGGCATGAAGGAGCTATTCCACACTATGTACAGTAAGTGAGTGATGTGTGGAGGGAGACCCGAATACACGTCTGTCTGTCTGTCTGTCATTACACGCGTGCATTTTTCTCTACCCTAATCTATATCCCACCAGCTATTTTATATATTTTATTTACCTAAAACTGAACAATAAAACAACGTAATAAAAATCAAAACACAAGTTAAAAATAGCTTGAGTAAAATAATGTATCGAGTGACTCATAAACATACATTTATAACTGACAGGTGTAACATTTATCAGGTTAATTAAACAAAGACGTACCTGACTTTCGATTCTCCTTCTCACCTGGACAAATGATGACAAATCAAAATAAATATCAAACAAACTTAAATAAAAAATAAATAAAAAGATCTTAGAGTGAAATTAAGTTACCCTACAGGTGTGATGGCTTGCCTACACCAGCTGTCATTACCACCTGCCGATATTTCACGCTCGGCACAAAATTTCAAGACACAATGGCTTTTTTTCTTCCTCCTGTGAGCTTCTATCGGGCGTATGAGAGCGGGTCTTTGTGATTATGGTAAGTGAAATAGTGATGATTATAGTTTTTTTTTGATCGACTGATGTGTGGTGGTTGATGTGGTGGTTGTGGTGGTTGATGGTGGTGGTTGGCTGTGGTGGTAGTGGTGGTAGTGGTGGTGTATGTGGTGATGGTGGTGGTGGTGGTGGTAATGGTTCTGGTGGTAGTGGTAGATAACGATCGTTGTAATTGTGGTAATGCTGGTTGATAATTGGCTGCGGTGATTGTGATTGTGGTACAGGTGTTAGTAGTTGATGATGAATAATAACAAAAATAACACCTTTTCCTAAACTACTTTGGGGATTCGAACCAGTGTCTCGAATACCCTGTTAACCACCACACCACACAAACTCCACATGGAAAGGAAGAAGAATATACCATGACACACAAACAACCAAACGACTTAAAAAATACCATCCCAATAATTTAGACTAATATCATTAACTATTCATCACGTATCAAACAGGTATTATTTTTTTTTCACGTATAATTAGTTTAAAAAAAAAATCATAAAAAAATTGCATTATAATCGTCAAATATTTTTCCACGTTTATCAAAATTAAAGAAAATAACATTAAATCATCGTAAATTAGTGTAATGCATAACACTATAACACCCCCCCCCCCCCCAAGTTCACCTGTTATTGTACCTGTTCATGGATAATTAAACAATGGCATTATTTTTCTGATGTATTTTATTGTATTGTGATGTAGCTGGAAATACATTATATCATACAGACTCTCAAACTTCCCTCCAATAACACACACACACACACACACACACACACACACACACACACACAGACGAGAACTTCCCTGAAAAATCTAATATTGTCAAATTTAGAAGAAGAATAAACAAGGAATTGGTGAACATATTGCTCCTTCCATCACTTGTTATTGGACTCTGCTTACACACACACAGCCTCTCAAGAGACGCCTTTGAATATATCTTTTGGTGTGGCGAATATGGTGTCACATTCTTATATATATATATGTGTGTGTGTGTGTGTGTGTGTGTGTGTGTGTGTCTGTGTGTGTGTGTGTGTGTGTGTGTGTCTGTGTGTGTGTGTGTGTCTGTGTCTGTGTGTGTGTGTGTGTGTGTGTGTGTGTGTGTGTGTGTGTGTGTGTGTGTGTGTGTGTGTGTGTGTGTTTCTGTGTGTGTGTGTGTGTGTGTGTGTGTGTGTGTGTGTGTGTGTGTGTTTCTGTGTGTGTGTGTGTGTGTGTCTGTGTGTGTGTGTGTGTGTTTCTGTGTGTGTGTGTGTGTGTGTCTGTGTCTGTGTGTGTGTGTGTGTGTGTGTGTGTGTGTGTGTGTGTGTGTGTGTATCTCTGTTTTATTATTTTACCCTTATATTTTTCTCTTCTTCGCTCTTCTACATTCTCTCCCTATCTCTCTCCCTCTCTTTCCTTCCTTTGTTTCTCTTCTTCACTCTTCCTTACTTCTCTCTCTCTCTCTCTCACACATAATGGAGGCACTGTGGACTCTATGGACAGTTTTATGGGCTCTACGTAAAGGTAATTTGTCTTCAAGAAATAGTGTCCTCAGATCCACCCCCCCCAAAAAACCCAGAAATCCTAAAGAAAAAAATAAAATCAATGTTTTATAGGATTAACGAAGAGGGAAGAGGAAGAAGAAGAAGAAGAAGAAGAAGAAGAAGAAGAAGAAGAAGAAGAAGAAGAAGAATTGACAATGAAGAAATATGAATAAGGAATAATAATAATAATAATAAGAATGACTGAGAATGAAGAAATTATGAAGAAAGAAGAAAACGAAGAAGAAGAAGAAGAAGAGTTTTTGAGAATTGAAGAAAATAATTAGAAGAAAGAAGAATAAGAAAATGAATAAAAAGAACGAACCAGAAACTATCATAAACCTAACCAAGCCTAACCAAACCTAACCTAACCTAACCTAACCTAACCTAACCTAACCTAACCTAACCTAACCTAACCTAACCTAACAAGCAAATTCATAGTTTTACGGCAGAAAATACGAGTCAGGAAATAAATTTGAGCCCAGATGAGAAAAGCAAACCTTCTCTCATGCACGTATCAAACTTTGTAAACATTCTTTATATATTACTTTGAAAGAATTCTGAAAAAAAAGTTTGAGAAAATATTTGGACACGAGGTATACATGAGGTCGGTGTGTGTGTGTGTGTGTGTGTGTGTGTGTGTGTGTGTGTGTGTGTCTTCCTGTATGTATGTCTTTCTGTGTATCCGCCTTTCTGTCTGTCTGTATGTCTGTCTAATCTCCATGGCAACGCAGTATTAAATCAATATTGCTGAGGTCAGGACAAGAACAGCATATGTCCCCTCCAGCACACGTTGCAGGAACCAAGACTCACTAATTACACGAACCAGACGTGTATCTAACCTACCTTAATCAACCTTGACCTACCTTTATCTAACCTACCTTGACCTAATTTATTCTAACCTAACTAAGCCTATAAAAATCTAACCTAACCTAACTTATCCTTCCTTGGCTAATGTAGGATAATTTAACACATTTAAACTTAACTTACTTAACCTAACTTAGCGTAACCTAACCTAACCTAACCTAACCGAACCTAACCTAACCTAACCTAACCTAAACTAACTTAACCTAACTTAGCGTAACCTAACCTAACCTAACCTAACCGAACCTAACCTAACCTAACCTAACCTAAACTAACTTAACCTAACTTAGCGTAACCTAACCTAACCTAACCTAACCTAACCTAACCTAACTTAGCGTAACCTAACCAAATCTAAACCCATATTTACAGCACGAAAATCCGAGACAAAGTTCAGGTTTCGAATCCCTTGATGAACTTAATCTACATATATCCGAATCACTAATCACTAATCTAATCTGTTTCCTTCTCCTCCATACATCTTCAAGTTCCCCAATCTTATAAACTACCATTAATGTCTTCTACCAATCCAAATCCCTAATCACTACTTAAATTTCCACTGATTCACTACCGAAGATTCGAATCACTACTTAAATCTCTTCTGATTGCTCGACACAAATCCGAATCGATGGTTCAAAATGTTTCAACACAGTTTCATATTGTCTTGATCCTTAATGAACCCTCCTCCCCCCCCCGGTTGAGCCATCCATTACGAATCTGAGTCTAAAATTCTCAAAAGTTCGTAAGATAGAAATTTTTCGTTACTGAAGATAAACAAGAATACTGGTTGGATGACTTATGATAAATTACAATAAAAATAACTTACGACAAAAATTATCCTTAATTATATAGGTTACTGTGATTTTACCTTAACTAGATACGTCTTTTTTTTTCCGTCTAGGGTCTTATCTGTCTGTCTGTCTGTCTGTCTATCTGTCAAAAATCGAGGTCACATAAAATAAAAGTAAAAAAAAAAAATATAATGACACATCATGAAAACAATTAAATAACTGAATAAATAAATACATAAATACCATAACAAAAATATTAATAAAAAAAAATCCTTCCCCAAAATCATTCCTCACAAAAAAACACAAAAACAAAAATACAAACAAAATAATAATACATATATGCAAATTTTAATGACATTGTTAAGTCGTGTTTGGTGGAGTTGACACGAGCTAAAATATCGAGAGCCGTGTAAACAAAGGGGGGGGGGGGAGGAAGGGGGTGAAGAAAGGGGGGGGTCAACCACAGCCACAGTGATTCGATCGTCTGTAAGAATTTAATGAGATCAGAAATTACTTAGTTGAGGGATAATTTATATGTGTGAATGTGTGTGTGTGTGTGTGTGTGTGTGTGTGTGTGTGTGTGTGTGTGTGTGTGTGTGTAATCAAATGTAAAAATCTTACTCCTCCATTCCTTATTTTTCCTTTAATGAGTCAAATTAAATTACCGTTTGTGGTGATTACATTTTATTCTTCTTAATGGCATTGAATTTCCTTATTATTTTGAGTTACATATTTTTTCTCCATTCTTACATACTATCCCATTACTCTCTCTCTCTCTCTCTCTCTCTCTCTCTCTCTCTCTCTCTCTCTCTCTCTCTCCCCCCTGGTGTAACACATGTGCCCTGCTATGGTGGTCCCCTTCAACACACACACACACACCGCCACTCGGGGATAATTTATGCACGTGTGAATTATTATTTATTTTTTTTTGGCGTCCGTAGGGAGAACTAGACGTCAAATGATCAAGTGAAAGTAAAGTAACATGAATAAAATACGAGAAAGTAGAGACAAGAAGTACAAGAGAGAGCTAAAGAGAAAGTGAGAAGTTAAACAAAGGGAAATAGAAAGTCAAGCAAGTTAAAAATAAAATCACCAAAGTGTAAGGAAGAAAAATTTTGAAAGTTTAGAAAGATAAATTGGGATATAAAGAGAAAGTCATGTATATATATATACCTTCTCTGACTTGAAGTGCGTACTAGACTTTCGACGACGTGAAAGTGTCAGCAAACTCTCACACCCCACCTGAAACACCTAAAGTTTCTACACTTTCTAAACTTTCACACCAGCGGCGGCTTCTAGTCCTTCAGCTTTCTGCCGCTAGACACGACTCTCTCTTTCTGTCTCACTCTCTCTTTCCTCCCCCTCTCTCTCCACCTACTTGTATCTCTCCCTCCCTCCCTTTCTTTTCTCCCTCCCTCTCTACCTTCTTCCCACCTTTCTTCCCTTCCCTTCCATCTCCCTTTCCTCCCTTCCCTCTCCCTTTCCTCCTTTCCCCCCTCTTTCTCTCTTTCTTCACCTACTGACCTCTCCTCCTTCTCTTCCCCCCTCTCCACCCACTCACCTCCCTCTCATCTCATCTCATCTCTCGTCCCATTCATCAGGGCGTTGTGCCAGGACTGTGGGAGTGAGTGAAGCGTTGAGGCGCTCTACCACCTGAGATTTAGGAGCTCAACGGCGCTCACTACGTTCATGGCAGCTCTCTCTCTCTCGGGTGGGGCTCTCACTCTCTTGATGACCTCCCCCCCCCCCCCCCCAGTAGTGCTCTTTTCGTTTGTGCTTGGGGCTTACTTCATGACAGGGGCTCTAAAACGGGGCGCTCATTTCACCTCGGGGAGCTCACTTCATAACGGGGCGCTCAAAGGAACTCACATATCTATGGATATTCTCTCAATGGCAGACAGAAAAAAAATATGAGAATCCATTTTTTTTTTTTTTACCTTTTTTCTTTGGGCATTATAATATTTTTTTCCCGGGATCGTCGATGACAGCTTAAAATAGGGGAATATTTTTTTCTTTCCGCAATAGAGGGGAAAAAAGTGATGATTTTTTTCCTTCTGTTCATCGCTGACAAATAGGGAAATAGGGATTGACAGTTCTTTATTTTTTGATGTATTAATTTTTTCCTATTAATTGATGAAACAGAAAATAGGGGATAACTATTATTATTTTTTCATGTATAAATACGTGTTTTGTTAGGACGTAAAATCGGCAAATCCCAATTTTTTGTAATTTTCCGATATATTGTAATAAATTTAATACTGGTGTGTTACCTGAAGGTATAAAATTGACAGACAGCATAAGAGACAGAACCTACTATCCACAGTGGTCATCTGTCTTGACGGCTGACAGCTTCATTAACATAACCCGTGTCTATCACTGTGATATATCCCCTGCCACTCGTCCACCACCAACCCACCCACTCAACCACCCACTCCTATCCAACACCCACACACACCCACCCACTCTGTCTACCTCACTATCACATCCACGCCAGTCCAACCAACCAACCCATCTACCCCACCCACCCCAATCCACCCACACACCCACCCCCGCCCACACCACCCATCCACCCAATTCCCGTCAATGACCCCATCGTCTAGTGCCAAATGGTGCCACCTATACCCCAGTTAGTGCCATATACTGTCACCTGTGCCTTACATAAATCAATTTCATCTCTGTCCTCCAAGATGTCTTCCTATAACTAACTTTCTTTCTTCTCAATTCTCATTTATTTCCTTTTTTCTTTTCCCTTGTAACTTTCTCCACTTCTTCGGTCTTAGATTTATTACACAAACTTCTTTACTTTCTATTACTCTCTCTCTCTCTCTCTGTCTCTCTCTCTCTCTCTCTCTGTCTCTCTCTCTCTCTCTCTCTCTCTGTCTCTCTCTCTCTCTCTCTCGTCTCCCAAGATTTATGCTCGTCTTCTCACACACACGACTTTTGCTTACAGCTTCACTCTGGGTTAGGTTAGGTTAGGTTAGGTTAGGTTAGGTTAGGTTAGGTTTGGTTAGGTTACTCACTCTCCCAGACAGACAGATAGACCAACTCTCCCTTCCTCCACCACACCAGACACACAGCCTTCCTCCACCACACCAGACAAACTCCCTCTCTCCCTCCATCACACACCCTAGCGGAGGACTGTAATGTACTAGCACACCCAAGGACTCCCACAGGACCCTGTCAGAGACGCCTGATGGAGATTGGTACTGGGAGAAGTGGGTCCTTAACCTACAACCCTTAGGGACTTCTATAGGACTTTGAAGGTAGATAGATATACAAGAAGATCCTCAATGACATCCTGTATACTGCTAAGAACTCCTACGGACATCAAAGGGAGATGAAAGATAGGTTGTAGGGATGGTATTCTTGGCTTCCTATCCTTCAAAGGCTGTCTGGATAGTTACACGACACAGACTCCTTAATGGATTAACCCTATTCGTATAATATCCTACAGACACCAAGACGTTGAGGATAGGATTTAGGATATAGGTAGTACATCCTTACCTCTCCATCCTAAATGAGGGATAGTGTGGCTAGGTGAAAGAATTAGATCACATCAGACAAAAATATATATAATTAACATATTCTATCCCCACGAGCTAGGGATAC
>CAUDMG010002671.1:3682500-3727500 GCA_958450375.1 Homarus gammarus | reverse complement strand
AAACTTATCTCACAGGTTGAAAGCTAAAATTTTAAGGTGATCACCAGAGAGCTATCAACACCTTACCCCAGAGATAAACACCTACTCTTGATCGATATAACTCACCCCTCCACCTCTGCATCACATTAACATCTCATTAACTGCTTTCCGATAGACTCCAAGACTCTCCCCCCCCCCTCCCTTGTCCCTTGACCTTAACTTCAAATAGCTTAAATCTTCATCTCTACGGTAGTTAATGATTGTACTACCTGCAGTTAGTAGAATGTGTGTTAGTTAAAGGAATTTTTCTGACAACGTTTTAATTCGTGGTTTAATTTTATAAAGGATGGATTAACTGTTGATGTTGTGTGATGGATTAATTGTAGTTATTAAAAGACGGATTAATTGTAGTTATTAAAAGACGGATTAATTGTAGTTATTATAAAAACACATCTAATTAGCGATCAGAATACGTTTAATTGTATAGAAAACTCATATACATATCAATATATCATTACTTAAAGAACGCATTAGATCTAAGTATGAGAGAACGCATTAAGTTACAGTATATACTAGGTACGAGTTAAGAGAGAACGCAGTTAGTTGTGTTAGTAGAGTTTAAAGAGAGTTAATGGGTCATTTAGTGGATAATCTTTGAGTCGTTGTGGAAGTGAGGAAGGTTTAAGATGTTGTCGTAAAACTAGTCAGGAGGAGGAACAAGAAGATAATGATGAAGAAGAAGAAGACGAAAACATAATAATAATAATAATAATAATAATAACAAAAACAATAACAAAAACAACAATAATAACAACAACAACAACAACACAATAACAAAACTCTCCTATAGACAATCCAATCCTCGAATCCCCAAACAAACAAACAAACAAACAAACAAACAAACAAACAAACAAACAACCACCCCCCCAAACAAAAAAAAAACGCCTCATCATAACGAAGGTACACTAAGCACACGTTCTCTTCTCGTTCACTCCTGTAAGTAAAGTCATGAACGGCAAATTGAGTCGATATAACAACACGCCCTTGACGACCCTGCTGTGGTGATGGCGTAAAGCACACTGAGGGCATATACCTCCTGATGGTGAACCTGAGGAAGGGAATTACTGTATGTAGTCTGCCAGGGGGTGAAATGGAGGTGGGTGGTGGGAGGACAATGATGTGGTAGTGGAGGTGGGTGAATGGGGGGAAGTGGACGTGGGTGGATGGGGGGAAGTGGAGGGATGATTCAAGTGGGAGGGATGGAGGTTGGTAAGATGATCCAAGGGGGAAGTAGAGTTAGGGGAGAGAGAGCCAAGGGGGAGGTGGAGGTGGGTCTAGTCAAAATAGTTAGATTAGGTTTGATTTGGTTAGGTTAGGTTAGGCTGTGTTAGTCCTACCACCCTCTTGGACTGGGACCCCATATGACCTGACCTGCAGACCTTCACAGATCTCTCTCTCTCTCTCTCTCTCTCTCTCTCTCTCTCTCTCTCTCTCTCTCTTCTCTTCATATTTGTTCCCTCTTGTTCTCTCCCTGGTTCTCACAAGACTCAGCCAGCCATGGGAGGAACTAACATCCCAAAAGGTGACTTGGTCGAACCTGGGTCTTCGCTGCTAACATTTCCTGATTTTGTTCCCCTCCACCACCAGCAGGAGGAGAGGTGATATATAGCAATCGATGTATAGGTGTTTGTGTGTGTTTGTATTCAGTATGTTATAGAATCGACAAATTTTACTCGGGTTTTTTACGTTACTTGGTATAAATGTCCTGAACAGAATGAGTGTCGTGTATTGCCGAAGAAGATTCTGTTGGCCTGCATATTCTCCCATCTTGGCCTGTATCCCCCCCCCCCTATCCCCAAGGCCTGTATTCCACCCGTCCTACCCCCCTCCCCAGGCTACAGAACAGGGAGGGGGAAGAGGAGGGGGGGTACAGGTCCTCTTCAAGTGGATCTTGTAGGAGGTGTTACTGAAGGTATCGTCTGATTTATTCCGTTTTATCATGAAATTCATTACGTTACCATCTTCATGTCTGAGGGTTGGCGACTACTGCCCTCCACACTAATAGTTTCTGTTAATTTCACGTAAAAGATTTAGTTTAATAATAATGATAATAATAATAATAATAATAATAATAATAATAACAGCTCGGTTTTCTTTTATATTATTTTAGACCAAACTATAAAAAAAGTGAGTTTATATATGTGTATATTATATAAGGTAAGGGTCCAGTATAGTAACTTTATCAAATATTCAGTACAGGAGGGGAAACAGGTAATTACAGGTAGGTGATCATATTGAAAGCCAGACGAAAGGTGACTCACGTATCATACCCAACCATAAACCGTGATGTAAAACTAAACCTATTCTCAATATGTCGCTTTAAACCCCGATATCCTGAAGTGGTTTTTATTGTTTTGCCATTAAAAGTTGCGTTCTTTTTATGGCTATTATAAATTAGGTTTATTTTATTGTAATGTTATGGGATATGAAGCAAAAGTTTATAAATAATGTTGTTATTATTTTTTCGACTCGTTACTGTTGGTTGTATTTAATTGATCATGAACCACTTAGGACACTCTTCATTATTATTATCATTATTAAGAAACACAACCCTACACACATACACCAACTCTTTACTTAAACTCTCCAATAAAACGATAAAAAACGAACAAATAATGACAGTACTGCAAAATCCATCTCGAAAAGAACATCCCCCGAATTTTTCTGTCCAATAAAAACACGTTATGTTACCTGTCCATTCCCCTTCCACGCTGGTCAAGGCTGGCTGGTCAATGACGTACGCACAGCCATCATTACTCACTAAAACATCGCACAGGTAGGGTGTGTATCGACGTCAATTATGTTAATGACCAGTATTATGCAGATGAATTGAGGCTAAATTTGGATCATGGTTCTAGTTTAGTACAGCAGGAGATAGAAATTTCGTATGGGTTAAACCTTGACTGTACCGTGGGAAAATTGGATCTACCGTGGGAAAAGTTGTTGTATCGTGGGAATATTCGACGTGCCGTGGGAGAGTTTGTTCTATCGTGGGGAAAAAAAACGACCAACCGTGGAAAAATTCGACTTACCGTGGGAAAATTCGACCTACCGTGGGATAATTTGCCCTACCGTGGGAAAATTCGACCTACCGTGGGAAAATTCGACCTACCGTGGGAAAAAATAATAGCTCTCAAGTAGGAAAATAACACAGTGGATAAGAGTAGATATGGAGAACACAAAAGGGAGGAATGTACTATATGCACCAAGCCTTAAAAAAAAATACCTATAATATAAAGAACAATATAGGAGAGAAACTTTCCCCTGAGAGACTTCTATACGGTGAAAAAAAAATCTTTATATCGAGTAAAATTCTTAAAGTAACATATATAACTAAAATCACCTATATAAGAGTGTTTATACTGTATTCTATATATTGTACACCATGTTGCCACTTGCGAAAATATTAACATACATTTCAGTTCTCTCAACAATAATCGATAGATCAAAACAGACAGACAGACAGACAGAGAAGAAAGACAGACAGACAGACAGACAGATTAAAACTAACCATAACTTAATGATACTCAGTTAAACTTTCATCTCCACAATATAAATTAAAATACCAGATATTCAAGATGTTTTTCGTCAGTCTAAGAGAACCAAGTAATGTAGGTATATGAGTGTGTGTGTGTGTGTGTATAGTGTGTGTGTGTGTGTGTGTGTGTGTGTGTGTGTGTGTGTGTGTGTGTGTGTGTGTGTGTGTTTGTTTGCGTAACTTGTGTGTGTTTGTTGGTGTAACTTGTATGTGTGTGTGTGTGTAATAATAATAATAATAATAATAATTAACGGTTTATTGAGAGAGCTTGGCAGCCAGAAGGCTGAAAATATACAGTTACATATTTGGGGAATGGGTTACGAATTACAAATAATATACAAGTAACATAAGTGACACAAATAAGACATATAATAACTTAGATGTGTGTGTGTGTATGTGTGTTTGTTCATGTAATGGTTAATATGTACGTGTGTTTGTGTGTATAACTTTCATATGTATGTGTATTTGTGAATGTATTTGAAGAATGTTATAATACGTGACAACCAAAGCTCGTCACACACACACACACACACACACACACACACACACACACACACACACACACGTTATTAAATTCCTCCCAAATACAGGAATTAATTAATATTACCACCATGTTAAAATTTCGAAAAAAAAATATTATCAACACCGAGACAATTAATTGATAACATTCCACTACATGTGACATACATACATACATACATACGAAGATATACATATTGTTATATATACTTTGGGAAATAAACACTACAGGGTATATATAGATAAGGATACCCACACACACACACACACACACACACACACACACACACACACACCTATCGTAAGTGTCTATAATTTATTTTAAAATCACGTTGGTATAATCAATCAATTTCCTTTAATTCTGAAAAAAAAAATATATTAAGAGATGTTTTATACAAAGTCAATTCATACATAGTCTAATACCTTCTCTAGTCATACATAATAAACAGTGTACATAATTATATACATACACCATTATGTAAACTCTCACAGGTGTACATGTAAACATTGAGCCTTACATAGAAACATTCGAGGTATTATTTATTCATGAATGTTTCTTGTTTTCTGACCTTCATGAGGAATGAGACTCGTCACTAGTTGTCATTTATGGACGAAAACATTTGTTATTGAACACGTGTCGACCATGGTGACCTTGGCGGGCCAGGAATTGTTGATGAGGTGTGTGTGTGTGTCTGTCAAAGTTTATTTAAAATTGTATGTTTTTTATTTAAATTTTGTATGTGAATTGGAGAGCATAACACAGACAGACAGACAGACAGACAGACAGACAGATAGACAGATAAACAGACAGATAGACAGATACACTCCCTGTTACAGTAGGCGGGCAGGAGTTGATTACCTAAGTCACAACACTCACAGGTAGTGGGTTACTCCACCACCCTCGTGTGTGTGTGTGTGTGTGTCTGTATGTAAGTAGGAGACCCAATATTCCACACAGGTTGGTAATCGAACCTCCTCGACCATTCACGTGTGCAGTAAACGCTTTCTCTCTCTCTCTCTCTCTCTCTCTCTCTCTCTCTCTCCTCCCTCGTTCTGAGAGAGCCAAACATAAACACAACGGCGGGCTGTTCTACTGCAAATTAAAGAAAAACAAATACCATTGGTTGGGTATACGAGGAGGTGTTGGGGGAGGTGTTGGGGGAGGGGGTGGGGATGAGGGAAGGGGGGCGGCGGGAACCAATACCAGGGTGAATATAAGTACCAGCAACACTACCACCACCAGCAGACCGGGTGATTGTATTCCACTGAAATAACGGAGCCGACCTCACCCCTCCCCCTTCCTTTCACCCCTCTCTCCCCTACCCCCTCCCACACCGTCTCTGGTCCATTTTTGATCGGTCGTGTATTTTCCTTCAGCTATTCAAGCCATGGCGTGGTTCCCCTCTCCGGCTGCCGCCAGTTAAAGTGGAAGCTTTCACCAATTTTATTAGCGGTCTGTGAGACGCCCATTCGGGACTCTGCGTCGGGGAGAGCTGATGGATTTTTTTTTCTTTCCACGACGCCAAGGCAAAGTGTTTTTTTTCTAAGGAACAGAGAGAAGCCTCCTGCTCTTGACGATGACGGGGAATTTTTTTTTTTTGTCCTCTTTTGATATTCAGTGGAAGTAAAAGACAAGACCATTATTTTTTCCCCTTAAATTTGGAGGAGAAAAGAGCAATCTTATTCCCCGTAAAGAGGGAAGGAAGTCTCTCTCTGTCTGTCTCTCTTTCTCTCCCTATTTCATTATATTTCTATATCATTCACCTCCTTATCTCTTTATTCACTTTCTCAAACGATTTTTTCTTTAGCTCTCTCTTTCTCCAATGGTTCTCTATCTCTCATTTTCTTCATTCATTCTCTTTCTTTCTTTAACGTTTCTCTCTCTCTCTCTCTCTCTCTCTCTCTCTCTCTCTCTCTCTCTCAGGTCAGCATCATTACAAGCCTCCGTGGAAAAGTTTTAATTTCAACCTCATTACTGACAGTCCTGGAGGTAATGTGTCGCTGAAGGTGACAGCTAACAGATGTTGATGACAGCTGACAGTGGTTGATGATAGCTGACAGTGGTTGATGACAGCTGACAGTGGTTGATGATACCTGACAGTGGTTGATGACACCTGACAGTGGTTGATGACACCTGACAGTGGTTGATGATAGCTGACAGTAGTTGATGACAGCTGACAGTGGTTGATAACAGCTGACAGTGATTGATGACAGCTGACAGTTGTAGATGACAAACTTAAATGACAAAAACAACTTTAAGTTATGAGTTATAATTTCATGACACAAATTTACAAGGTGCGTTAAGACGGCGAATTAGAGTGCGTTGAGCTGGCGAATTAGAGTGCGTTAGGACGGCGAATTAGAGTGCGTTAAGACGGCGAATTAGAGTGCGTTGAGCTGGCGAATTAGAGTGCGTTAGGACGGCGAATTAGAGTGCGTTAAGACGGCGAATTAGAGTGCGTTAAGGTGGTGAATTAGAGTGCGTTAAGACGGCGAATTAGAGTGCGTTAAGACGGCGAATTAGAGTGCGTTAAGACGGCGAATTAGAGTGCGTTAAGACGGCGAATTAGAGTGCGTTAAGACGGCGAATTAGAGCGCGTTAAGACGATGAATTAGAGTGCGTTGAGCTGGCGAGTTAGAGTGCGTTGAGACGGCGAATTAGAGTGCGTGGGGGGCGAACCAGATGAATGACGAGACGAAGGTAAATGATTGAAAATATTTTAAGAAGGTGGAGACACGGAGAGCCGATGATACATGAAGGAGATAAATGATAAAGGAGGAGGAAGAGGAGAGAGAGAGAGACAGGTATGGAGTGATAGATAGAGGCAGTGAGAGGTAGATAGACACGGAATAGAAAGATAGATAGAGTGATAGACAAATAGACGCTATGGTAGACAAATAGACGCAGTAATAGACAAATAGACGCAGTAATAGACAAATAGACGCAGTAATAGACAAATAGACGCCATAATAGACAAATAGACGCAGTAATAGACAAATAGACGCAATAATAGAGAGAAAGACGCAATAATAGACAAATAGACGCAGTAATAGAGAGAAAGACGCAATAATAGACAAATAGACGCAATAATAGACAAATAGACGCAATAATAGACAAATAGACGCAATAATAGAGAAATAACCTGGAACTAGCAGCTGTTAGGGGTCACGGGAGCTTAACAACAGACCGTAGCAGAGGAGTGACGAGGAGGCGGCCGCTCGTACTGAAGACAAATTGAGTTGGAAAAGTGAAAGAGAGAATGAAGATGGAAGTCTCACTGACGAATTGACTCAGTTAGCGAAGTGCTTGGATATGAAACTTTCAAGAAATGTAAAAGCTGTGTGTGTGTGTGTGTGTGTGTGTGTGTGTGTGTGTGTGTGTGTGTGTGTCGTTTTGTTATGCTGGAGTGTGTAACTGAGTCCATTTTTCTTCTTCTTTGAATCCGGGTTGGGTTGGGTTGGGTCGGGTTGGGTTGGGTTGGGTTGGGTTGGGTTGGGTTGGGTTGGGTTGGGTTGGGTTGGGTTGGGTTGGGTTGGATTAGGTTGGGGCCTGTTAGACCTAAGGGGCCTATCTAACTAGTCTTGTTCTATTTATTTACATATCTAAGGTCGATGAAGTTGGTATATTTACGTTCAAGATCACTTCATTTAATCACAGTCAAGGTAAAGTACCGTGATGTAATGTTACTGGAAACTGGAAATGAAAGATATTTATAAATCCCCCCCAGCCCCCCCCCCCAGCCCCCACCCCCCCCCCCAGCCCCCCACCCCACCCACACACACCATAACAAAAAAGAACACACGTACACACACACCTAAACACACATAGACATAAAAACAAACACTCACATACACACAAGCAAACACACACACATGCACATCCACCCACACAATATATCGCGTTGTTTGTATAAGCAAGAATACCCAAACACACATTTCATTTCAGTTGACATTCAGCGGATAGATAAATTAGTTTTATGAAAAGAAAAAAAAACACAGAAATTTATTGGGATTATTATATATATATTAATTTTTTTTTTTTGGAGGGGGGGGGGGGGGAAGAAATTTATGAATATTGAGTTGAATGATCAGTAGATTTTAAAGACGTTTGTTTATACTGTATGTGTTTTTTTTTGGTGTTTTAACTATAATATAAAAATAATAGAAACAAAAATCAACACAAGAAAACAAAATAAAATCAAACAAGAATAATTAAAAAAAAAAAACAATAAAAAAAACTGGTCACAGGAAAAAAAAAAATGATCACAGAAAAAAACAAAAACCAAAAAAAAAAAAAAATTCACCTCACATTCGATCAAGACCATAAACATTATCCGCCAGGTCAGGAAAACCCGGAACGCTGCTGGTTGTGTGTTTTAAACCAGACTCCTCGTACACACAGCGCCACCGAAAAGTATGTGGTGATAATTCGAACCAACGTCAACAAACCATTTAACAAGAGAAACGGATTATTTATATTTTTTTTTTAAATATACGAACGCGTCTCATAATGTATAGTGATAGAGCTTTTGTGCATCTTATCGAGGGTTTAGGTTAGGTTTAGGTTAGGTTTAGGTTAGGTTTAGGTTAGGTTTAGGTTAGGATAGGTTAGGTTTAGGTTGTACAGAGTTAAGTAATGGGAGGAATTTGCCTGTGTGTAATTATGGAGACGTGTTTGATGTTTTAAATTGTCTTCGTAATTTTTTCTCAATATCTTTAGGTTTAGTCGTGAAGGCATCTGTCTGTCTGTCTGTCAGTCTGTCTGTCCTTCGTCTGGGTTGAATTAAGTGATATAGACACACACACACACACACACACACACACACACACACGTCTTCAACTTGCATACAGAGTACAACATTGGGGCTTCTTATGTCTTATATATGGATGGCTGGAGAGGGCGGAGAGGGCTGGGATAACGGAGAGGGAGGAGATAGTTTGTTGGAATGGCTGAGAGGGCTAGGAGAACTAAGAGGCAGTGAGGGAGCTGGGGGGAACTAAGAAGGCTGAGAGATCTGGGAGAAATATGGGAAAGTAGTAGTAGTAGTAACAGTATTAATAGTTGTAGATAGAAATAGTAGTAGTGGTGGTGATTGTGTTAGTGGTGGTAGTAGTAATAATAATGATGGTTGATGGTTGTGGTAGCAGTAGTAATGGTGGTACGGGCTGAGGTACCTAGCCACCAACACCTTCGGCGTCAGACAAATGACTGGTGCCCGTAGCTTGTGTCATCGCCCTTACTCACTGTCACAAAATCTCCAGTTGCCGTTCCGGAGATTTTACCCACAACCCTAAATAAATCCCTTGAAACAAAAATCCCTTCGTGAACGTAGAGGCGATGAGGTAATTTCGTGATATATAATGTGTTAAAAAATATATCCTAAGGGAAGAGTTGGATAGAGTTTATTGCTGTGGAGAAATTGGCGAATTGACAACTGTGAACAAATCTAGGAAACCAGGGCAGCTTCCCCCTCCTCCCCCCCAGTCAGGGCTGAGCAGCCGTCGGGGTGGGACACGCTCGCTCTCTCTCAAGGGGGGAACACTTGCTCTCGCTTGGCAGGGACTCAATCTGTGTTATTCATTGAGTGAGACAAGTGCTAGAAAGAACAATATCCGCAATCACTACTCTGTAATTAGAACTGTGTCCAAAGAGGAAATAACACTCTAGTGATTTATAAAGTTATTTTTTTCTTTAGATAAGTTCAAAGTTTTAAAATGACTTTACCCAATGAGTGAAATTTGTAGATATAATTTATTTTTGTTGTTGAACTTAAGCCGCTGGTCACGAGAAACACCACCACATATCATAGACTCAACCATCCGGAGAAACACTTGAAAAACAAAAAAAAAAAACACAAAAATCCCCCAAACTTTAAGAAAATATAAAAAAAAAATCATATTACGTTTTTTGAATGGCATTAGTGTCTTGTTTACAAATATTAATGTTTATTTACCGGGTGATTATATGTAGTGTGGGAGACGATGATGATGTGCTGTGCTGGTGGTGGAGGTGGTGGTGATGGTGGTAGTAGTAGTGGTGATGATAATGGTTGTAGTGGTGGTAGCGACGGCGTAATAGTGGTGTCGCTGCTACTACCAAGTCCTCGTCAAGTGTGGTATGATAAAGACAACAACAACAACAACAACAACTATAACAAAAACAGCACCTTACTCGCTCGACAGTCAACTTCGTACTTGAGGTAAGGTCGACTTTCAAACTCCTCAGCAAAACTACTACCATATCCTCCCCCCATCACAACCCTCCCCCCCTCATAATCCTCCCCCATCACAATCCCCCCCTCACAATCCTCCCCCATCACCCCCCCCCCCACCCCCCAAATAAGAAGGTGATATGGGAGAAAATAAGTGTTATCTTTCTACTACTGAGAGAGAGAGAGAGAGAGAGAGAGAGAGAGAGAGAGAGAGAGAGAGAGAGAGAGAGAGATCTATGAAACAATTACCAAACATTTTATTTCTTCTTCTCATCATCCTCAACTAGGTATAAAAACACATTAAATAAAAACATAAACAATAAACAAAAGAAATAACGAAAGAATAACAAACAAAAACACAATAACTAATTACTGCTTATACAATACTAGTGAAATTAACTTATAAAAAACAACGATTTTAATTTTAATCTATAACGAAATCTCCCTAGACACAAACGACCTAAAATCACAAACTGTATTTTATATAACTTTATAAAATACTAACTTCTTATACCCTAATATATGAGTAAATAAAGAACTTAACGAATCAATATGAATAAAATAACTAATATAATTTTAATATTTTTTTAGTGTTTTTTATATCTATAGAAAATTATATTTGATTTCTTGGCGTTTTTGTGTGAATCCGGATTTACTTGGATTATATATACGGGTGAAGAGAGACCAAAGCACATTAAGGTCGTCTCAGTGTGTATTTGATGCTGTTTTTCACCCTTACTTAATTTGGTTCGGTTAATATATACCTAACCCTTATCTAGCACCAGAATACCTAGCACCTAGTTAGTACCAAGCCACTAGTACCACCAGCACCCAGCACACAGAAATAACTTAACGAAAAATATTTCTCCCCACCAACACTACCACCTTTCACTAACACACACACACACACACACACACACAAATAGCTCGGTTACATTTTCCAATACCTCACTACAACGCCGGAACAAAACGCGGCGAAATGTTATGCAGGAGGGAGGGAAAAAATGTTTTATTCTCGTCAAAAGGAGTTTTTTCCCCAATAGTACCCTTCCTTCCCCCTCCCCCCCCCCAAAAAAAAGGTAATATTTTCTCTACTATTTATTTTATATTTTAACATTTTAACCCATTCAATACTGTATAGTTAACTGTGTGATTGTGATGAATTTTAGTCTGTTGGTTAGGTTAGGTTAGGTTAGGTCTGTCTTACTGGAGCTAAAACAAAAGAAGTATTCTCAAAATTCCACAGGGTAAATTTTCTCCTGTGCGGCAAATGGTGTAAGACGCAGCTAACTGGCTCACTTAAGCTAAGAAGAAAAAGATGGATTTTCGTAGGTTCTTTCATGAAATTTTTCCTCACGGCGCGGCGGCAGGCGGGCGGGAGGGCGGGTGCTGTGAACGAGTATCTAATTGGCTTGCTTAAACTACAACACAAGGATGGAATATCAAAAAGGGCTCATAATGATAAACTACCCCAGGTAACAATAATATAAAACGCATATATATACCTGTTTTACCTGAGCTACAATACACCTGATTTACCAATGGCTCCAATGTTGTATTTTTTCTTCATAATTTAAGGTTACAATGCAGTTAACTCCTTCACATGAGGTTTAGCACAGTGATCAATGGTTGAATGACGTTAGAAGTGTGTTTAATACTCTGCTGTAGCTTATATATTCCCATATCTGCTGTTATAAGAGACATTTAATGGAAGAAACTTTGATAATCTTTCCTTTTGTCGTAATTTAAATCAACAAGTTAGGAAACAAATCACATATCCAGTTAAGAGAAAAAATTTAACGTATCTCTGAGAATTAATTTTTTGTCCTTCTCGACCTCTAAGTGATCCAATCAGGTGAGAAATTTAACCTAAGACTTTCTGAGAATTCCTTCCTTCCTACCCCTTATCTACACTTCAAGAGGCAAATATTTAACGTTAGGAACCTCTGAGAATCCAAGCCTGGCGATAATTTAAGCGACACGAACGACAACTCGGAGAAGGACAGTTTGCGTCACACCGAGTCTCTTGCCAGGAAGAAATATGAAGGAAAAATATATTTGTAGAAATTTTTACCATCAAAGGGAATTTCTGAAGCTGTACTTTGTGAGGTAACGTGAGAGATGAAAGGCCCGTGTGGGGAGGTGTGGAGGAGGAGGTGTGGGGAGGGGTAGGGGAGGGGTAGGGGGGGACTGGGTATTTATGGCTGATATAAGGTGCTTTACTGTCTCTGTATTTTATAGATTCTTTGTAGGTAAGTGAGACGTCTTACCTGTATAAGATATTTTGTATGTGTGTGCGTGTGTGTATGTATGTGTGTGCGTGTATGTATGTGTGTGCGTGTGTGTATGTGTGTGCGTGTGTGTATGTATGTGTGTGTATGTATGTGTGTGCGTGTGTGTATGTATGTGTGTGTATGTGTGTACTGGGTGGTGAAGGGAACACCTCACCTGGGAGACGATAACTCCAATAGATGGTTAATTAAGTATGTTATTTCGATATACGATTTACCTCTCTCCTCATGCTACGATGGTCTGGACAGGTAATACACACACACACACACACACACACACACACACACACACACACTTGATCCTGAGGTGTGATTAGAGTGATACTAATATGTAGTTATTATGTAAATGTAGAGAATTATGTAACTAATGTAAATATACCTTGATCATGGGTAATAGTATTGTACCTGTAACTGATTTTTTTTTTACCTGTACCTGAAGTAACAATATGAAGTGAAAGAAAGAATCCAGAACATCACGAAAAATACATTGCAATTATATATATTTTTTCATTAGGACAAAAACTATTACAAACATCTAAACAAAATAAACTAACTCCTAACACAGAATAAAATTGAATTACGACTACAATTATTGTCTAAATACTTCACATCACCTGTAAAGAACAACAAACGCAACTCACACAACTAATCTCTAAACGCACACACACACTAAGGACGGGTCTTGCAAACTAACTACTGATGCAGCAATCATTTAGTCGATGAACAAGCACCAAAGTCGTTTCCATTTGCTCCACATCCGTCAAAGGGTAACTTCAATTTTCTAGATTAGTTTCCAAATAGCGTTCAACTGTGTACACCAGCCAACACTACTGCTTTGATGACTCCTCCGTGTCTGGGAGAGTTAGTCACAGCTCCCCTAAATGAAGGGTAAAACTAAATACGGAATCAGGACATAGGTTTTGAAGTATAGGCTTTAATTCGGTGAGACTCGTTGGACTGGGTTGGACTGGGTTGGGTTGGACTGGGTTGGGTTGGGTTGGATTTGGGAAAAGACACGGTAAAAACTAGAATTAGAATTTGCCACAACATTCGGAAAACAATAAAAATAATTAATATCAACAATTACCAATTAAAAAAAAAATAATAAAAATAAATACTAATCAACACAAAAGAAAAAAAAATACTTGATAAAAATCTATTAAATTCAAGTAACTGATAAATTAATAAAAAAAATATATATATAAAAAAACAAATGTGTGATATAAAAAAAAAAACTAATTAAAAAAGAGTTGAAAATAGAACCATATCATCAAAAACTGTCAAATTTTTAATAGTTCAATGTTGGTCACTTTTTACACCTTTTACCGCACAGTGTTCATAGTGGGGACGGAAATTAAATAAGAATAATAATAAAGGCAAAATACAAAACAAAAATAGAAATATAGACAAAAAGCAAAAGAACTACGAAATAAAAGCTGATAAGACATAAAAAAAAAACACCAAACAGAGATTGAAAAGAGGTATAAAAACACAACACACTGAAAATATCACAAAAAAACACAAGCGACACAGATTAATACATAAACACCGAAAAAAACAACAGGCTAATAAAGACACAACCACAAGACAGTATGATAAAGGAGAGGAAACACAAAACACGTGATAAGACCCAGAGAGAGACAGAAGACAGTTTAATAAAGGCCCAGACGCAGGATATTTTGATAAAAGAAAAAAAAAACAAGAGAAAAAATCATAAAACTCAGCAGCTGAAACATGACAAACACACATACACACACACACACAGGAGAGAGAGAGAGAGAGAGAGAGAGAGAGAGAGAGAGAGAGAGAGAGAGAGAGCACTAACGCTGACAAACTGTGGCGGGGGAGAAATAAATGTAACACAGAGTCCACATCCTCATAAAGAACCAAGTGGACAGTCAACGGAGATTTTAGTCCAAGAACCTCACTGATACAACAACATCAATACTACTATTACTACTACTACTACTACTACTACAGTCGCTTCACACAAGACAAATCATCACCATTCCTTCCCCGTATACCACTCCCCTCTCTGGTATCCGTTCCCTTCCTACGCCCATCCTCCTTATTTCTAGTGCATCCTTCACACCCATCCTACCATATCCTTCCTGGTGTTACCCTCTCCTACTTAAATTCCAAATCTTACCACTTTCCATCCTGGCAATATGTTCGAATCGCCTAAGAAAATACATACATTCCACTGTACATTTCCATCATCTCCCTCCCTCCCCCCCCTCCTTTTGAAATGGTTCCCTCTCGACATTATCTCTCGTATCGTATTATCTCTCTTATATCTTTTATCGTAACTAATACCATCTCTCTCTCTCTCTCTCTCTCTCTCTCTCTCTCTCTCTCTCTCGGTCAATTCACACACTAACTGTTCCATAACTGTTCCATTCGCTGACACAACCATTCCCAAGATATCCGAGTCTTAGTAATTCTTCCATTTTATCTTCTTTTAAAACTTACATTCTCATCTCCCTCTGTCTCCCGTTTCTCTTACTATTTTTACTTTGGATCACATTCAACGATTAAAAACTTTCACCAAATACTAAATTTTTCCCAAGATTATTCACTAAAGTTTGTATATATTATGATGAACGAATAACTAGAGTATAATCATCTGGAAACAGCAGCAACCTTACCTCTAATAGGCATCTCATAACCACTAATTACCATCCTAGTTACCTTTCTCATTTAACCTTTGCTTTTATTTATCTTAATTACCCATTAATGATAATACTTTCTTTTCTTGATCCTAATAAATGACTAAAAGTGAGAAAAAACAAAAAGAAGTAACAAAATGATGATGGTGAGGAAGAGAAAAGAAGATTACTAAGACACATAAGAGTGATAGTGAGAAAGATAGAAGGACAGACTAGGGAAATGAGACAAACATATAGGTGATAATAAGACTAGCAGTAAAAGAATGATGAGAGAGAGAGGTGAGACCAGAGGGTTAGGGACTAAGGTATGACTTCCTCTCTGGGCCGTCGGGGGGATATCCTGCCTCCATCAAGAAGTGTATGTGTGTGTGGCAGACAAGTGCTCCCTCACACACACACACACACACACACACACACACACACACACACGTAAGGTAGAATTTAGTGATGTCGTCTGCTGGCTGCCATAAAAAGCCTTGTTTAACAGATCCCTACCAAGACAAATCACTGGAAACTCTCCCTAAACAACGTGTGTAAAGACGAAGTAACATTACGGCCATATAATCCTAAGGAAATGGTATCCTACGGGTTCCATAATTTATAGGATAGGATTAAGTGAATATCCTACAGAACTCGTGTTGATAATATGTACAAAAAAAGGATTTAAATTTAGTGATATCCTTCGGTAAGTTACTATGAAATCCTGTAGATGATAATTTAAATTAGACATGTCCTCCATTCAGCCATAAATTAGACATATCCTACACTCAGCCATGCACAACAGGATATGCCAAAGGATGTAACTGTCATGTTGAGTTTCACTGAGCACTTGTGGAGGAGGATAGATACAGGAGAGTTCCTTCGGGAGTCAGACAAAGGCAGGATATAATGTGAGTATATCCTGTAGAAGTGAGTCAAAGGCAGGATATAATGTGAGTATATCCTGTAGAAGTGAGTCAAAGGCAGGATATAATGTGAGTATATCCTGTAGAAGTGAGTCAAAGGCAGGATATAATGTGAGTATATCCTGTAGAAGTGAGTCAAAGGCAGGATATAATGTGAGTATATCCTGTAGAAGTGAGTCAAAGACAGGATATAATGTGAGTATATCCTGTAGAAGTGAGTCAAAGGCAGGATTGTGAGAGACGCGTGTAGTAGTGAGATACTTTACATACCTCACCTGTACTAAACAAAACACACCTGTTATTCAGAAGGCAATTAAGGCCATCAGGTGAATAAATTAAATACCTATTGAGAAAAAAAAAATGGCAGGTCAGGTAATTAAATTCTACCTTTATATTTATTCCGTATTTGAAATAAATTACCTCACAAATAAATTGATTGGGTGTTTACGGTATGAACAGTATATAATTATTATGTGTTTGTTGATGATGTTGAGATTGATGATGATATTGATGATGTTGCAGTGTATTTGTTGATGATGTTGATGATGTTGCAGTGTGTTTGTTGATGTTTGATGATGTTGATGTTGCATGGGGGGGGGAGAAATATATCAAAGAGAAAAAGTAATTGAAGTGAATATTCAGTTTAATTACTTCGTTAGCCTGGGTGAGGTAGGAGAGAGGCTGACTGTTGAGGATTAAATAGACAAATTATTCTACTGTTGTGAGTGAACTTGGTAGTCGTGATAAAAACAGCAGCATGGGAGAAATTAGATATCTTTTGCAATCAACAAAGTGTTTTATAATTAATTTGAAGTTATTGAGATGTTTACTTAGGGACTTTAGTATAAATAGAAGTGATATTCGTAAAAAATTAACCCCAATGATTTCTTCTTTTTTTTTTATCAGTTTTGTCGCAATTCCATGTTTTATTGAGGTTTTTGTCATTCGCTTTATATTAAATTAAGAGAGATTAGATGGTAATTAATAATTTAATATAGAAGAAATCGCATTTTTTATTACCGAATTCATATAAAAACAAACAAAAACAAACAAGAACACCCGCCAAAAACAAACAAAAACAAGAACACTCGCCAAAAACAAACAAAAACAAGAACATTCGCCAAAAACAGAAACAAAAGAACAAAATCCCTCAGTACAGTATTAGTATCCACCAAATCTTTTCCCCGTGAGTAAAATTTTTTAAGAAGAACGCCGTCGCTTATTCTACCCCGAAACAGTTTTTTCCTGAAATAACTTTTATTTTCTTCTGTTTCGCGGAAGTAAAAAAACATTTCTCCATAATTTCTCTCATTTTTTCTTTTGTAACTTAAAATTTCCTAAACAATTACATAAAACATGATACAGTAACTCCAGGGTACAAAATACATACTCGACTGTATCTTAAGTTAAATAGGTTTATATACAATGTGAGTTATTGCTGTATGAATTATAAAACAGCTGTAAAGATAACTAGATATTACATAATTACTGTAAGATAACCCAAAACAAAGACTATTACAGTATAAGTATTACCTCGCTGGGAAGAGAGAACCAACAAGGTATATTATTAATTCAGACACACTCTTATTCCACCTGGTTACAGTACAGTAAGGTGTTTACTACATACTGTAACACAAAATACATTAAAGAAATATATTCCCCAGAGTAACAAGTTAAAGAGAAATAGACAGATATAAGACAAAATAAATCTTGACATTTTTCCCAGGCAGCAGATGGATATTGTTGTCTTCTTATACTATTTCCTATGCTGTAGCTTGATGATATATTCTCCTTTATAGATATATATATATAGGTATAACTTAAAACAAAAACATAAAAATACATCTAAATTAGACCACATCAAGTTCTTAGTGAGAAGAGAAGAAAATATTGATAGACAGAACCTAATAATATAATGGTCTTGAGTCCTGTGGCTTCACTGAGTTTACACCACACCAACACGAGTCACAGTCCCCGCCAATACACAAGCATTAACTATACATTTTCTTATCGTATCTCTAAAATATAACTCTAAATCCTCTTACTTTATGAGTCTACTTTATTTTCCACACAATTTGCTATATTTGTTCTGCATATATCAAACACGTGGGGTGAATATATTCGGATATATTTTTCGCTAATGGATGTGTGTGGTTGGTGGGAGTGGTGGTGTGGTTCGGGGTAGGAGTGGTTGGGGGTGTCGCTACCACCAACCTAACACACAGATTCACCCAAAAACAGATCCCCAACCTAACCTAACCTAACCTCACCGGGAAATAGGACTGATATACAAAAAACTCGGTTCAATAAGGATACAAAAGTCCGATTATATTACATACTATTATTTTTTCCAGGCTAATTATCATCCATCATCACCACCATGGTATAATTCAGTAATTAGTTCACAGCGATTATCATCAATTAGGGATCTGATTTACATACTGATGAGAGAGAGAGAGAGAGAGAGAGAGAGAGAGAGAGAGAGAGAGAGAGAGAGAGAGAACGTTTTGCTTTCTCTGGTAATACGATGAGGGAAAAAATACACTATCTGAGTTAATAGATTTGGATTGAAATATGGCTAAAAAAACTCTGTAAGAAAAAGGGGTGATAAAGAATGTTTGAAATGATAAAAAAAATAATAAATAGTTTTAATGCAAGATAAAATAAAAATAAAAACAACAGGGAATTTTAATGACAACGAAGCGGCAAAAGAACAGAAATAAATCGTAAACTAATAAAAATTGTTGAAATGGCGTGAAATTTTTTAATAAAAGAAGAACAACACCGCAAACGAAAGAAAAAAAAACACGAAAAAAATAAAATAAAAAAGCAAAAAACAGCGGTATGTCAGCATTATATTACACAGGGGTAGAATTAATACCATTATAATTCGCACATGACTTTCGTAAAAAAAATAAATAAATAAATAAATAAATAAATCCAAGCACAACACTGAATTAAGAGAAAAATGTTCCACTAACACAGCTACATAACCCGGATGGTCGAAGCTGCCAGGTCACATCTACAACAATGACTCAACAAAAATATAATACAGCATTGTAAGTTATAAAATACATGGATACAATAATTAAATAAATGAATATAATGATGCGGTTCAGTGTTACATTACAATGACTTGATGTTACAATATGAGAGCTATTGGTAACATTGTATTGGTAACAGTGCATGGTATTCTGAGTTCACCTGAGCTAATAAGTCACTCAAGAACCACCTGTAGGAACCTTATATAATCCAGTTTATCTACGGGAATTGATCTAAAAAAAAATATCTTTACGATTTTATGTGAGACAATATGACACAACGGACGAAGAATTTTGACAACCCTACCGAGACAACAGGAGTCACAGTGTTCATTTTGAAACTCATCGATCACCCCAAGTACAGAAACTGTTTTGGAATGTGAGTGAATGTTATTATTTTCTACTTAGCTTTGCGAGGTTAGCTTAGACCCCGGTTCACTTTTACACTCCCGACGACCAAAGATGATAGGCTGACATTTCATTATGGCCAACGCTAAATTTTAAACCTAATCACTATATATCATAGGTAGGCCGTATTAAAGGCTTGACATTTACATAATACCAATAACGTATGATAAGCGTTGGTAATTAACGAAACCTGGTCATTAGTTTGAGTTGTATGGTTTTTTAAAAGTTATTTATTTTGGGGGATGTGATTTTGTGTGAGTGGGAAAAGTTTATATATGTTTTAATATGTTAGTTAATTTTGAAAGGGTTTGATAGGTTAGCACAGGTGTTCTTGATTAGTACAGGTGGAATTTATATGTAGTTGTTCCAGTACACACACACACACACACACACACACAGTTAACCATGGAGAGTCACTAATGCCTATCAGACGTTACCTATAGCGTCCCCGTTTATGAGCAGGTGACCAAAGAGCCGTGTGTGTGTTGGGGAAGGGGGGGGGGGGAATATAGGAGGAGCGAAGGTTTGCCCAATATTCTAAGATGGGCGGCCCTAGTGGTAATTCTGTTTGGCCAGACGCCCTTGGGACTCTTAGACTTACTGTTATCACACACCTTCCCCGCCAGGTAACGTTCTTTACCTGTGATTAACATACTGGTGGTCTGAGTTTACCTGTAATATACCTAATGGATTAAGGTATTTAAGATATTCACAGGTAACTTATATAAAGAAAATTAATATTCAGGTATATATTCAAACAGTGTTAATGATCGTTGTATATACTTTCTAATAATTCTTCGTCGATATAGGTACAGTATATACCTAACATTGATCTTTAACTGTATATATCCATTCCTATATATACTCGTAAGTAATATATACCAGACAACTGCTTAATTAACATATGTTGAGTGTGTAGTACCCTTTGTTTCACTCACTGGTTTAAAGCACCCATGTCTTGTCTTACGTTTCCACATATTTGAAAATATATGTGTAAGTATTAAATGCAACATACATACATACATACATACATACATACATACATACATACTATAGCAGGGAACAGACATGGTATTAATAACATTATCTTTGATCTATTAAACACAAAGGCACATAAACTTTATATACTTACAAAATACTACACTACATAATTAACATCACTTACATATTTACACTTTATATTGACTTCCACATAGTACACTTTAAAGTCACTTATGCACATACAACTAAAAGAAAACACAATACACATATGATTCGTTTTAATGTCTTATGTGCTTCAGCGGCCAGGGTCTGTAAGCTTAGTTCCTACATTATTCAGCGGCCAGGGTCTGTAAGCTTAGTTCCTACATTATTCAGTGGCCAGGGTCTGTAAGCTTAGTTCCTACATTATTCAGCGGCCAGGGTCTGTAAGCTTAGTTCCTACATTATTCAGCGGCCAGGGTCTGTAAGCTTAGTTCCAACATCATCTATTTTTATTTAGTTTTTGTAGGATAATTTATTTGTATATGCATATCAATCGCAATTCATACTCATATAATTATACTTACATAATTATACTCGCATGACCATACACACATAACCATACACACATAACCATACAGAATCATACACACATAACCATACACACATAACCATACAGAATCATACACACATAACCATACACACATAACCATACAGAATCATACACACATAACCATACACACATAACCATACACACATAACCATACACATATAACCTATACCAAATATACACTATAGTCAGGATCACGTACCCACCCCACTCGTGTTATATTTACCTGTGGTGTTTACCTTCCACCTGGCATCATTAGTGGTTATGTTTATATATACCGGTAATACATGACCTTTTAATGTACTACCTGCAGCAAAGGTATATCCTGTAATATGCTTGCTTGTATGTATGTATGTATGTATGTATGTACTGAATATATCATGTACTCTCTCAAAGTTTAAGTGTGTGTGTGTGTGTGTGTGTGTGTGTGTGTGTGTGTGACTTCGCACTTGCATGATTATCAATGCTGATTTCTCTTAGTCTCTTAGCGCACGCACACGCACACGCACACGCACACGCACACACACACACACACACACGGACAAACATATTTTTGCACACCATCGTTCTTATTCCTATTTATCGCCAGGCTTTAGGGAGAGTCGAGGCGGGCGAAGCTATAAGACAGGCAGTCACCCCACACCGCATCTCTCAGCCTTGGTGGGGATCTCTCTGCTGTCTCCCTCTGTCTCTCACTGCCTCCCTTTGTCTCTCCCTGTCTCTCCCTGTCTCCCTCTGTCTCCCTCTGTCTCTCCCTGTCTCCCTTCCTGAGATGTGCTGAGTGTTTATATCTCCCTTTATACTGCCTATTCTAACCTCTCTATCTCAGCCTTCTGCTTATACATACATACATACATACATACATACATACATACATACATACATACATAACGCTATTTACAGCCACTCTCATGCATGTGCAATATCGGAGAAGACGGTATTGAAGATGCAGTGCAACAACCAGATGAGCGCCAATGATCAGGTTATGTACTGAGCCATCGCAGGTCAGGTAGAAAGAGTGAGTCAGTCAGGTGGTTGAGTCAGTCAGTCACACACACACACACACACACACAGGTCAAGCCAATAACAAATATCATCTGGTCTCTGTGTCACCAATAGATAATAATATACTGAAACATTTTACCACTATAGTAAATGGGCCCGTGAACAGATCACCTAATGGACCGCTCAAGGAGGAGGGAAGTTAAATGCAACGGAATTCAATTATGTTTAACACAATTTACACACAAGTTGATTTAAAATTGTTCCCGGTAAAGAATGTCTCCGTTTTCTTTCGTCTCTGCCACTACTCTTCCCGGAACTAGTGATGTATTGTATTACCTTGACTAAAAAAACATCAACTTATATCGTTGGGAAGAAATTTTATTACTTTTTTTTTTTAAGCCAGTCATGTCGTTGTGGGGGTTAGGTAAGGTTAGGTTAGGTAAGGTTTGATTAGGTAAGGTTAGGTTAGGTTTATGTAAAAGAAATATATATATATATTTATCTTAGTTAAATATTGATCATTACAGAACATAAATACTTCGAAAAAGCTAACCACACACACACACACACACACACACACACACACACACACACACACACACACTAACTATAACAGATACGGTAAAGTCATTGACCTACTAATGCTGCTTCAGTCAACACAGGTCAAGGGAGGTCAGCCCACCCACTGTAAATAAAGTGTGTGTGTGTGTGTGTGTGTGTGTGTGTGTGTGTGTGGTGTGTGGTGTGTGTGTGTGTGTGTGTGTGTGTGTGTGTGTGTGTAAGGTTTATTTGTCACTTGGCCTCTGCTTCAACCATTACACATCGAGGCGGAGAAAGCTGCTGTGCCTTAATAAACAACAGACGTCTTAAAGGAACGCTGCCGCCACCTCTTGCCCAACTCTGCCAAGACTTTTTCCTCCTTTTCTCCTGTTTTTATTTATTGACACACACACACACACACACACACAAACACACAATACACCCAAATAAGTCATACACATTTTAGGAAGACAAACACACCCCCCCCAAAAAAAACAAAAAAAAAAACAAGTGGGCCGTGGTAACCTACCCTAAGACCTCAGCAACACACCTTAACTTACTGATCAACTAACTTACTGTAACTCCCACAATGATACATTAAAGCCATTGTGGTTACTGATCACTAAAACAAACCGTATACCTGTCACCTGAATCGATGGAGTGTGTGTGTGTGTGTGTGTGTGTGTGTGTGTGTGTGTGTGTGTGTGTGTATTAAAGGCGTATCAGTATGGGGAGACTAGACTACCTACAATATTGAGTCGTTTTGGGGGATGGGGCGAATATCACGGATGATTGGGTGACGATAATACTGGAGGTGGAGCGTGAGACGGGGGGTGACGGGGGTGACAGACGGGATGTGAGAGACGAAAGGAGGGGGGGGTGAGAGAAACAGGTACGAGACAGGGGGGAGAGAGAAACGGACGAGACAGGGGGGAGGGGGGTGAAAGAGACGTTGTGTGAGAGACGGGAAGGCGAGAGAAACACAGAGATGGTCCACAGTCTTTGAGAGAGAAGTATTGGTTAGGATGATGTTAGAGAGAAGAGGAGATGATGGAGAGAAGGAGAGAAGGAGAAAGGCAGCAGGAGAGAGTAAGATAAATTAAAGGGCTAGAGACAGACAATACAAACAGGTGTGTAGAGAGGAAATGATGAGGTGGACGACGGAGATAAGAACACGACACTGAGAGAAGGAGGAGAGGGAGGCTGATGATGGGAGACACAGTAATGTTATCTTAGGTTATGTGGTAGATAAGGCTATGTGGCAGCTTAGACTCTGTTTCAGCTTAGACTCCGTGGTAAATTAGGCTGTAAGGCAGTTTTAGGCTGTGTTGAAGCTTAGCGGGGCAACTTCACCAGTCCTGGCCGTGAGCCAATATGACGTCTGTACAGAACATAGAATCAGCAACAACTACGAGATCTTTAATATTATGTGAGGTGCGCCGGCGTGGAGTCTCACCAACACTGTCCCTCTGAGAGTCTATACCAACACCAGCATTATCACTACAACAAAACAATACAACAATTCTCATATGACCCTCCCATCAATTTAAGTATACTCTACTTCTTTACACACACACACACACACACACACACACACACACACACACACACAGGGATAATAAGACTCCATGCTTTAAAATCTTCAGACTGTTACATTATTTAGTATATCCACCACCAGTCCATCCTTCCCATGTGTGTGTGTGTGTGTGTGTGTGTGTGTGTGTGTGTGTGTGTGTGTGTGTGGAGGGGGTTACAGATGTTACCAATACTGCAGATGGTTGATGGTCAGGAACATATTAAGGCAATAATATGCAAATGGTAGTAATCTCACTTTGGTAACACTGACTTGTCTGATGATGTGTGCGTGTGTGTGTGTGTGTGTGTGTGTGTGTGTGTGTCTGTCTACCTGATTCTATTTCAGCTAAGATGATTTTATTTACGTGTATAGAGAAATAAACAATATAACTAGCTGACAGACGATGATAGTTGACCCTAATAGTACAACAGGTGGCTCAACAACACAGTCATCTAAGTCAACGCCAAACCGACTCATTGAAACTAATACTCAAATTACTTCTATAAACCATTACCTAAATTAAAGTCATTATGTATATATATCTCTTTAATTAATATACCTTTAATATCAATTACCCAATACAAAGAGATTTTAATTACCTGTAGACACAATAATTATCAACAATTAATAGTCATAAGTCATTAGTGCCAACAGCTTTTACACACATGAGCTTCAACAAATTGTAATCATTAAAATAATTTGTTTTTATTATACAGTTTATCAATGTTTTATACAATAACCTAACCTGAACCTAACCTAACCTAAGCTAACCTGAACCTAACCTGAACCTAACCTAAGCTAACCTGAACCTAACCTAAGCTAACCTGAACCTAACCTAAGCTAACCTGAACCTAACCTAACCTAACCTGAACCTAACCTGAACCTAACCTGAACCTAACCTAACCTAACCTCTATTAATATATCATTATTTTCCAGGTAATTATATATATATATCAATCCTTTACATCAAATAAAATCATATACACTATTTATATAAACAACAACAACAACAACAACAACGACAACAACAACAACAACAACAACAACAACAACTACAACAACAACAACAACAACAACAACAACAACAACAACAACAACATCGCTACATAACAACATAACACATAAGGAAGGAATTGAAGTCTTTATGTACAACTTGTTATTCTAGGCTATAGTGAAGATATATCAACAGATTTAAGCCAATTAACACCTGGGAACACGTTACACCTTGAACACTAATGCCTCCTGTCATCTCCACTGTTTTACACACGAGGAAAATTTTCATGATTTTATTTGGAATTTTTTTGTTTTTATATAATTTTTCGGAGGCAAATTTTATCCCATATATAATTCCTATGAAAACCAACCCATTAATACACAACCATTATCTCCCCTCATACATACATACATACATACATACATACATACCATTGGAAGCTTGAACAAAGATAATCTGGGATGAGGCCAAGTATTGATTCTAACTTCTCATCAGACTAAATATTGCGACCGTGGCCCCTTCCTCCTGGCTGACAAGGGAGGGAAGGAGGGTAGGGAGTGAAGGAGGGAGGGTAGGGAGGGAAGGAGGGAGGGTAGTGAGGGAAGGGTACGTGGGAGGGAGTGTAGTAATGGAGGAATGGAGGTAGGGTATTGAGAAAGGGATGGAGGGGTGGGTAGGGAGGGAAGGGAGGGTAGGGAGGGTAGTGTAGTGAAGGAGGGAGGGTAGTGAGTTAGGGATGGAGGGGTAGAGGGGTAGGTAAGGAGGAAGGGAGGGTGGAAGACAAAGAGGGAAGGGGAAAAGATGGTGATAAAATAAAAAAGGAGGGAAAGAAAGTAAGATGGAGGCGAGTGGGAGGGAAAAATGGGACAGTAAACGAACCGGATGTAAAGAAACGAGTGGGAGAGAGAGAGAGGGAGATTAATGATAGTGAAAGGGATAAGGAGAACAGGAAGAGGGGACAAGAGAGAGAGGGGAAAGAAGGCAAAAGGGAAAAGGAAGAGAGAAAGAGTTGACAGAGGAAGGAGTCTAAGAAAAGAGGGAGGGGAAAGGGGAGGATGAGAGGGGAAAGAAAGGAATGGGTAAGGATGAGAAAGAGAAGAGGGAGAGGGAAGAAGAAATCGTGGAAAGGGGAGGAAGAGAGAAGGGAGAGGAGGGAGTGCTTCAAGAGAGGAACAAATGGGAAGAAATCTGAAAGAGGAAAGGGAGGGAAAGGGAGGGAAAGGAAGGGAGAGGAAGTGAGAGGAAGGGAGAGGAGAGGTACAAGACTTATGTATAGGCACCATTGTTGCGGAGAGAGAGAGAGAGAGAGAGAGAGAGAGAGAGAGAGAGAGAGAGAGAGAGAGAGAGAGAGAGAGAGAGAGAGTCAACAACAACAAAACGGATCACACCAAATATTAATAATAAAATAAAATAATAATAAAAAATAAATAAATAATAATAATAATAATAATAATAATAATAATAAAGGGAGAAAGAACAGAAAAATGAGGAGACAAATTCACTTCTTGGTGTGCGACAGTTGTAACTTTTAACTGTCGCACCTCCTGTCGCGTCGCCAGTGAAGCTTGGACTCAGTGGACCCTGGCTGAAGCTTGGACTCAATGGATCTCAGCCTTATTGAAGCTTGGACTCAGTGAACCTCGCTTTTACTGAAGTTAAAACGTATAGGACTTACTGAAGCTTCGACTCAGTGAACCTTTGCCTTACTGAACCTTACTAAATATGGATTCAGTGTACTCAAACCTTACTAAATATGGACTCAAAACAATATGGCCTCCAACCACTATCTAAACATGAACTAAACCAATCACTCATTAAGTAGTAGCATTGGGGTATCTAGAATGTGACCTTGATATACGGCGGGCATTAGTTTTAATATGGGGTTGAATTACAGAGATGGTGTTTACATTATTGTGAGTTCTTCTGTGAGTGTGGGGATGAGTGAGTGTCTAAGCTGGGTGGTATTGTAAAGCTTGACCAATTTTTTCAGCTTAATTATTGTTGTTTGTGTCTTGAAGCTGAGAATGAATGATAGTATAAGCTGGGTAATATGATATTTAAGCTTAATCAGTTTATTAAGCATATTTACCATTATTTGTATCGAAAGCTTAAGGAAATATGACAGACTTAACATAATAACTTTGTCTCTTGTTTACAGTCGAGGAAGGAGGTTCATAACTCTGACACACCTATCGCGGAGAAGATAGAGTCAACCATACATGTAAGTGTTGCAGCCCCGTGTGTGTGTTACTTATCAGATTTGTCTTGTTGTCCACTATGTGTTGCTTCCCATTTTACTCGAGGGGTTAAAAATCATCGTACTAAGGGTGTTAGAATCATCGTACTTAAGGGGTTAGAATTATCGTACTCAAGGGATTAGAATCATCATACTCAAGGGGTTAGAATCATCGTACTTAAGGGATTAGAATCATCATACTCAAGGGGTTAGAATCAGCGTACTTAAGGGATTAGAATCATCGTACTTAAGGGATTAGAATCATCATACTCAAGGGGTTAGAATCATCGTACTCAAGGGATTAGAATCATCGTACTTAAGGGATTAGAATCATCGTACTCAATGGTGTTAGAATCATCGTACTCAAGGGTGTTAGAATCATCGTACTCAAGGGGTTAGAATCATCGTACTCAAGGGGTTAAGAGGGGATTCACTTCCGCACGAACAACACTTTATACGCCACTAATAATGCTAACATAATCTTCTCAAAATATCTGGTAATTAATAGTCTTATAAACACAACAACAACTGAATACAAAGCCTAATTACGGTCCTTATTTCTATAAAACACCACAATCGACCATAACAACACATTCTGGTTAGTTTATAGACAGACAGTTTTTTTAATTATCTCCAAATTCTGTCTATTTTGTCTCTTGATTATATCCAAATTCTGTCTATTTCGTCTCTTTTAATTATATCCAAATTCTGTCTATTTTGTCTCTTGATTATATCCAAATTCTGTCTATTTCGTCTCTTTTAATTATCTCCAGAGTCTGTCTATTTTATCTCTTTTAATTATCTCCAAACTGTCTATTTTGTCTATTTTAATTATCTCCAAACTCTGTCTCCTGTCTCTCTCTCTGTCTCAACGTATATTAATTATTATTATTATTATTATACATATCTGTGAAGGAGTTTATAAGTAAGTCGTCTTTTGAAGTCTTTGTTTTTGTATTAAGAGTATAAGAATAAACATTGTTCCAACATTGTTCCCGTTTTCTTTGTTTAGCGCGTTTTTTTTTTTAGATACTTTATGGAGGACTATGGTAAACTTCTCCTCCTCCTGCTCTTACTCCTTCTTCTTCCTCCTATTCCTTCTTCCTCTGTGATTAATACCCCATCATCTCTTATCCTATTCTGGTGTTCTCTTCGCCTTCATATAAGTTACGTCTTCATAGAGAAAAAAACACCAAGGAACCTCTTTAGAAATATATTCTTCTAATGAATTATATTATACCTTTCATCTCACATAAAGATATATTTCTTATTGCTCATGATATTGTTAGAGTTATTATTTTTTATTATTTTATATCAATATTTATGACAGAGAAAAAGATTTGATATGATTTTTGTTTCTACCGGAATGCATTTAGATTTACCGGAACCGTTGGTGAGTTGTTTTAATAAAGTATTCAATCGTCTATACCGGATTTATTTACTGCATATATTATAATTTGTATCTAGTATGTGTAATTAAGGATTATATGACCCTATTTAACTGTTTACTTGTTTGAGTATGATTATATGTTAGTTAATTACTGTTTAACCATTAGAAAACTCGTATTCCTGAATCACTAACAAGACCGGGGTAATTTTGAGTTAATATTTATGTTAAAATTAAGAAAAAAAAAAAATTGCTATTATACTTTTTAAAATAATTATAAAGCTTATTTTTTGTTCATTTGTGTTATTTGTACACCTGTTATGTGTACATCTGTTATTTGTACATCTATTACTTGAACACCTGTTATGTGTACACCTGTTATGTGTACACCTGTTATGTGTACATCTGTTATTTGTACATCTATTACTTGAACACCTGTTATGTGTACACCTGTTATGTGTACACCTGTTATTTGTACACCTGCACTGTCTACTTTAAGTGTCGCCTCATCACTGCAGACACTGACTGATAGAACACCGACACCTCCCACGAATATTTCATTTACTGGAAACAATGAAGTCAATATCATCTCAATTCCCTCAGGAACCTTCCCAATTTCCGCCCCCCCCCCCCTCCGCCCCCTCCCGATTGCATTCTTCCCCAAAGAATGATAAATACATTTGGGCTTCAGTTAATTCATCAAATTTTCTCACAAACGAAAAAATAAAATTATATATTTTTTTTAGAGTTTAGTTAAATATATTGATTTTTTTATAGGTTTTTATTGTTTTCTTTTATAAATTTATTCTATTTTTCGTCTTTGTAGTTTAGGCGACCATCAAAAAAATCCAATACAATTTTTTGGAGTTTAAAATCAAATATAACGAATTTTTAAAAGGTATAAACGTATTTCTAAATAAATTTCATTTTTCTGGGTACTTTTATGTCGAGGAATAAATGCTAATAATATGGAGGTTAGACTATAAAGGCACACTGAGCAGCTCTTAAAATATTTACCATGTCGACAAGTTTGTTTTTCTTTCATCTTTTGTGCAGAGAGAACACTATACTTCCTCTGTGCGTGTATGTATGTGTGTATATATGTATGTATGTATGTATGTATGTATGTATGTGTGTATGTATGTTTGTACGTGTGTATATATGTATGTATGTATGTAAGTGAATGTTTGTATGTATGTATGTATGGTAACTCCATATCACTAGTCTACTATAACATATGTGACCTATACCCTCATATAACCTACCCATATATAAACCACTTCCCATGACATAAACCGGAAAAATATGACAGTACATATTGTTATGTTATATTCCCCTATAACTCTCGTACAAGTTAATAGATCGTGTATATTATTGTCGGGTATATTTAGTATATTTTTGGCTATATTTATGTATAATTTAGTCAACTGTGTGTGTGTGTGTGTGTGTGTGTGTGTGTGTGTGTGTGTGTGTAAGTGATGATGTTTTGTAGGGTGACTGTTTTTTTTGTGTGTAACTTTATATGTCTGTTTGTTTGTCTGGCTCTCTCTCTCAGTCTTCCTTTCCTCCAAGACTAATGTCCCATTCAGACATATTTCATAAGCCAAGACATTTCATAGTTTAAAAAAAAAGTTCCCTCCCAACAAGACATCTCAGATTACTAGACATATTTTTTCCCCCACAAGACATTTTACGTTATCAGACATATTTCCTCGCCAGCTAGACATCTCAAGCTAGTAAGACATATTCCTTCGGGGCGTTTTCCTCTCTTCAATGCTAAATGTCTTTCTGGTAGTAAAAGTGATGTACTTGTGTCGGGGAGCAGCGTTCTTCCCCGAGACATAAGGGGAGGAGAGGAAGGGAAGGAGGGGAGAAAATAGGACGAGATGAAGAGAAGAAACGGAGAATTAGGAGAGAAAGAGAAGGAAGAGAGAGGGATAAATAGAGAAGAGGGAAGGGGAGAAGAGGAAAAGTGGATAAAAATTAGTAGAAATATAAGCGGTGAAGTGAAGAAATTAAAAGAAAGACTAAGAAATGAGTTTTTAGTTTACCTGTGTAACTCTGTATCAAGGTGTAGAGGCTGCCACCACCACCACCACAACAGCACACCCATCACAACAACCACACCGAACAGTATAGCAGTAGTAACCGCAGCACCAGAGCCCAGGAAGACCGGGCAACTCACTAACCGCACTGGCTAACCAATAACCCTGAAACACAATCCGCCAATCGATTTACATCCAACCCCTCCAATCACCGCTGGACGGACAGAGGTAAATACACCAGGAAGGAATGGAATGAGGGAGGGATGGAATGAGGGAGGAATGGAATGAGGGAGGAGTGGAATGAGGGAGGAATGGAATGAGGGAGGAATCGTATTCAGGTCTTCGTGTTTACAAAGCGAGTCCTTTGGCCACTACACCACGGCAGACCAAACAATGGGGGCGGGGGGGGGTGGATGATTGGGGGGGGGGGAGGAAGAATATGGATGATTAAGAGAAATAACAAGAGGATGCTGACGGTAGGATGATGTTTAGTGAAGGATCATTATTCAACAAAAATAATATATATTTTTTCCCAATGTATCGTAATGGTATTTTTCGATCCCTTGACAAATTAAAAAAAAATAATAATCTAACCAAACTTGATCAAACTTAACTGAATCTAATGTGAGGAATAAAGTTCATGTGAATTTGACCTTTCTGCCCTTCTGTAATAGAGAGTATCGACTAGGGTGGTTTAATACGCCTTTGGTAACCACGCGAGCCGGAAAGTAACCTGACCTGACCTTTCACAGTGACCTCTGGCTTTGACCTTTATTGACCATTAATGGGCTGTACTGCGGAGGAAAGGAGAGGGAGGGAGGGAGGGAGGGAAGGAAGGAGGGAGGGAGGGAGGGAGGGAGGGAGGGAAAGAAGGGAGGGGTAGGGAGGGAAGGAAGGAAGGAAGGAAGGAGGGAGGGAGGGAGGGAGGGAAGGAGGGAGGGAGGGAGGGAGGGAGGGAGGGAGGGAAAGAAGGGAGGGGTAGGGAGGGAAGGAAGGAAGGAAGGAGGGAGGGAGGGAGGGATGGAGGGATAGCTTGGGTGGAGAGAAAGGAAGGAGGGATGGAATGGGCAGAAGGAGGAAGGGGTGGACAGATGGGAAGGAGGGGAGAAGGAAGAAAGGAAGGAAGGAAGGAAGGAAGGAAGGAAGCAAGGAAGGGTATGGAGGGAGGGAGAGAGGAATGGTATGGACAGAGGAAGAAAGGAAGAGAGAGGAGGGAGGGATGGGATGGAAAGCTTTCATGAAACAGTCGAATCAGAGAAAAGTGAAGGAAGTAAAATAGAAAAAAAAACAGAAAGAAGGAGAGAAAATAAATAAGAATAGACTGAAAGAAAATAATAATAAAAAAAACAAGAAAGAAAGAAAGAAAAATACTGAAAAGAGAAAGAGGAAAAAACACACAAAAGGTAAAAAGAAGAAGAAAAAAAGTAATATTTGCCCAGGTAGCGGAGGACACGGACCACCTTTGGGGGGGGGGGGAATTTATTTATTGGGATTACAAGAACACAAAGGGATTACAAGTGGATTACTAGAGATTACAGGGGTACTTCTATAAAGGGATTACACCTCAGAATATAGATCTATTTAAGAGGATTACAAAAAAAAAACAATTTTAATAATGATTTTTAACCAAGTCAATTTTAAACCCTCTCTCCCTGATTCCTCTCCCTGAAAGACATAACTCACAAAGAGACATATATAAAAAAATGTCTTATTTTTGTTTATATGGCTGTTAAGACTTTATATATCTTGGAGAAAACATCAATAAGTTTTACTGGTGAGGTAATGTGGGTTTTTCCAATGTGTTTCGGGTTTTTTTTCGTTATTTTGTGTTTCATCTATACAGTGATACCTCTATATAATGGACCTCTCGTTAAAGACGGCGTTAAGTTAGGTTAGGTTAGGTTAGGTTAGGTTAGGTTAGGTTAGGTTATCCCTGACACAAGCTTCAAGAATAGTTCTCTGCTAAATATCCATAATTATTGGATATATCGACAAAAGAGCCTAAAATATCCCCCTCAAGGTCTATATATCCTACCAACGATATAATCTTTCACGAGACTAACGATATAGGAGCCCTGGAGCGCGGCCATCACAACAAGTTCCAACAATCCATCGTGTGTGTGTGTGAAGACGTAAATACAGTTTGGTTTTTGTCTCAGTCTCTTTAACTCAGCCGTAGATGTTCTCTCTGTCTCTCTATCTCTCTCAATCTATTTATCTTATTAATCCCTTTATCTCTTCTTCCTCTCTTCTCTTTGGTATAATCTCTTGGCTTAACGAAGACAGAGATAGAAGAGGTATAGGATTAATTTGATTTTTCTTCTCCCCATTTCCTCTTTTGGTGAGGAAGGTAAAAAATTATAGGAAAAAAAATTACTTCCCGTTTACCACAGAGCGAGAGACAATGGGAGGGGGAGGGGGAAGGGGGGAGGGGGATGGGGGGAGGAGGGGGGATGGTTGGGGTAGGAGGGAGATCCCATCAGCACTTGGATCCATTAGAACTAGGCCCCGTTAAAACTTGACCTCATTAGAACTTGACCCTATTAGAAATTGACCCCATTAGAAATTGACACCCATCAGGACTTGACCCCATTAGAACTTGACCCCATTAGAACTTGTGCCCATTAGAACTGGGCCCCACGTCGTAGGCCAAATATTTTTAGGGGTCTGATGAAGGCAGTGAAACATCTTAGAGGCAAATGGAGTTTTTCTTGTTAGTCATCTTAACTTTGGCAATATTTCAAGAGTTACTGAAGCACGATACTGGTGGCTTATGAGAGAGAGAGAGAGAGAGAGAGAGAGAGAGAGAGAGAGAGAGAGAGAGAGAGAGAGAGAGAGAGAGAGAGAGAGAGAGACTCATACACTAATCGAGATAGAAACAATATTAAAACAAACAAACAAACACACAAATGCTAAGAAAAGTTAACCTCCTCTCCTTCAAAAAAGCAAAAAGCAAAAGAAAAAACGAAAAAAAACAAAAATCATCACCAGTTGAGGAAAACGCATCAACTCCACCTGCAACTTTTGGCCTCACGGTCCTCCAAATATCTCTCCTCCTACTCAAAGCACTTGTTGACTTACCTGTGTTAATTAACGAGGCTCACCTGTCCGATACCTGCGACTTATTACCTAGACGAGAGAGGGGATCAAACAGTGTCAGCGGTTTTTTGTACAGGTAGGTAGGGGGAAGGAGGGGGGAAGGGGGGAGGGGGAAGGCGGGAGGGGGGGAGAAGGGTGGGAGGGAGGGGGGAGATATGTGACAAGTGAGGTGTAAAGGGTACGAGAGTAGAGCGTGTGGGAGGAAGGAAGGAAGGAAGGAAGGAAGGAAGGAAGGAAGGGAGGAGGTAAGAAAGCGGGGGACTAGGAAAATAGAGAGAGAGAGAGAGAGAGAGAGAGAGAGAGAGAGAGCAACTAACACAGACATACAGGAACACAACACTAAAAGTTACAGATCAAGTTTCGTTAAGTGAAGATTAATATCAGGGTATGTTAGTTTAAGTTAAGTCAGGTTAAGTTAAGTTCCGCTTCCAGGCTAAGGAGTTAGTGAGACCCTGTTGTGTGTGAGAGAGAGAGAGAGAGAGAGAGAGAGAGAGAGAGAGAGAGAGAGAGAGAGAGAGAGAGAGAGAGAGAGAGAGAGAGAGAGAGAGGCGCTAAAGGGTACGTTGGTAAATTCATCTCCTGACAGCTTTGATGGTGTACCGCAGGAGTTGCTGTCAACCACCAGGCCTTACCAAACTGTCAGGAGAGATGCAGAAGTTGTCTAGACTGTCTTAGACTTTGTGTAGGATGCGCCACCCGTGAATCTGCCAACAGGGCGTGGACGGCTCCTGACGGTACCACCACTGTGTTTAGGGCCCCCTGTGTGTTGAGAACTAAGACCACGCAGCGTGACGGTCACACCAGCCAACATTATTTCTCCTGATGTGAACTGAAGACTGTTCTCGTAGGATGGCTGTACCAGAAGCTCACAAACTGGGGCGCTTACTGTCCTATAAACTCACAATACTAAAGGAGTTTGTTGTCTTGCAAGCACATACAACACTGGCATGGCATTTGTTGTGTTGCGCGAACTAAACAAACGTGTGAGGTGTTTCTTGTGTATATATACTAAGCTTAAAACAATGGAAGACTTTTGTTGTTGTCTTAAGTTCATAACCACAATAGAGTAGAGTTTCGTGTGTCATAAACTCACACCACTGGAGGAGCTTGTTGTGAAATAATACTTAAACAACACAATACGGCGTTTGCTGAGCCGTATATAACAAAATAAAAAAAAAGCTTGGCTTCGTAAACTAAAAAAAAAAAAAAAAACAGACAGTCTTTGTTCCCTATTAACTCAAAAACCAACTGTGGTTATTTCTTCTCCTGTAAAACCTTAATAAAAAACAAGTTGAATGAAAACGTATTTACTAATGATACAATAGTGGAGATGTGTATTGTTGAGTTACAGCCCAAGACTCTCAACATAACCCGGGTATATTTACTGAGAACAATAAATAAGAAAGAAAAACATCCTTCCATGAGTCGAAAAGGAGAGAGAGAGAGAATAAGAAAGAGAAACAAAAAAGAGAAAGCTAAACAAAAATAGAACGAGAGAAAGCTAAAAATACACACACACACATATTATTTTTTTACGAGGGAACTTGTACTGAGCTGCAAGGGGAATTATTATGGTCTAGTAGTGGACATGTTGTGTTTACACCCAAGTGACGAAACAACACGCTACTAAAGCCACTATCACAAGCCACTAAAGCCACTATTACACGCCACTAAAGCCACTATTACACGCCACTAAATCCCCCACAGACACTTTCCTCTCCCCTGGACACTTCCCCCCCTGGACACCCGACTAACTTTTGGCTGGACAAATCACGTGGCTGCAGGTTTAATGCACAATGGAGCACAACGAAACCCAATGGAACTCAACGAAACCCAATGGAACTCAACGAAACCCAATGGAACTCAACGAAACCCAATGAAACACAAAGACATTTTTTCTTTGAGCAATGCTTTTTCATTTTTGTTGTTCATTGTTATATTAAAGAGATGTTTTATTCGTAATTAATAGTTTATGTTCAAATATTTGGGGTTGGTATGTCATGAAAAAATAAATTGAAAATAGATTATATTTGGGGTATTTTTACGGACAGACAGCTCTCTCTCTCTCTCTCTCTCTCTCTCTCTCTCTCTCTCTCTCTCTCTCTCTCTCTCTCTCTCTCTCACACACACACACAGGTAACCACCAATAGTCCACCTGGCGCCACTTGTCATTAATAAACAACTCATCAATATCAGGTAATTACAACATGTTACTGACTTGTCAATAATTCCCAACATGTTTAGTAATACTGTTTGATCTGTGTTGGTTCAGTGGGAGACAGACAGACAGGCAGACAGACAGACAGGCAGATAGACAGGGAAAAGAAACAGTAGTTGTAACGCCATTTTTGTGGCTGTGACAGTGACGCTATGATGATGACGGTAGTTGGTTAAATTTTCAACCAATGAGCGAGTCCCTTGTGAGGACAGTTGATGACGTAACAATACAGTCATAACACCCAGTTCATGACGTCACAAATACCCTCTCTGATAGGCCAAAAGCTTAACAAATCAGGGAGCGTCTTTGCGAAGAGGACAGTTAATAACTACTGTGGTGGTGACAAAGAACTGTCATGGAGGAGGAAAGTTGGCGGCAGGAAGTATTGACAGAGCAAGATAAACACCCCCCCCCCCCCCCCGCCGCTCCTTGACCAAATATTTCTCAACCAACTCTGAAAAATTCTCTCCTTCTCCAAGCTGAGCGAGTTCCAATATTGACTCCGGTGCTTGGCTGTGATTCTTAGTTGTTTATATGAGAGAGAGAGAGAGAGAGAGAGAGAGAGAGAGAGAGAGAGAGAGAGAGAGAGAGAGAGAGACAGACAGACAGAAAAGTTACGTTCCTTCACTATAAAATACACAAATTAACCTTAGCAGCTCCGGGACAGACTATACTATAGGTTTACCTGGTCAAAGGGAGGGAGGAGTCTTAATTAGTCCTCACCTGACCCACATAATTAATATTGGGACCCATTCTTACCTGAACTCTACAGCTAATGTGTTCTTGATCTATGGCTAGGTTAAGTTAGGTGTCTCTTAGGGTCGGGCATATGTGGTATACAAGTGTGATGTTCTTAGGTTCATGGAGAAGGAAGGAAGGAAGGAAGGAAGGAAGGAAGGAAGGAAAAATAGAAATAACGAAAGAAAGATAGAAAGAAAGAAAGAAAGAAAGAATAGAGACAAAACAAACACACCACCATCTTCCCTATACTATGTGGTAGAGACAACACACTTCAACCACATTACTAACTGCTTGTTTAACACACAGCGGGTACAACATTTTCACTCAACACTCTAAGGGGGGAGACATAAGTGTACCGTCAGACAACACGCTATTTCCTTCCCACATACAGAAGAGACGAGGTAGGGAGGGGGGGTGGGGAACAAACTCTCCACTTTCCACCATATTTTTTTTTTACCTGTGAACAACTCTAACTAATGCAGGTAAGCTCATTAATCATCATTAACAAAAGCCAAACACCCCCCCCCCCAAAAAAAAAACAAAAACACGTAAGTTTATTTCTTTTGACAAACTCGATATTTATTTAATTTTTTTTCCTGGATGTAAAAATGTAAAAAGTAACATAATTATTTCGTTTATTTAGTCAGGAGATTTGGGTTCGAATCCAGGTTAGTTTAGGTTTATTTACGAATATAAAGTGGTAGAGACGAAGACAAAGTAGAAACGAAGATAAAGTGGTAGAGACTAAAGCAAAGTGGTAAAGATTAAAACAAAGTGGAAGAGACAAGGACAAAGTGGGCCACGACGCAGTTACAGACACCAAAATAAATACGTGACGGCCTGACAACTCGGTGCAGGCGACCAACTGTCTAGGGTGGGGGGGGGGGGGGGTGAACGTCTCTGGCGGCCTTCTGCTAAACTTTACTGATCGACGAGAGAGAGAGAGAGAGAGAGAGAGAGAGAGAGAGTCTATGTCAGAGATTGGAGAATAACTTTGTAACAAAATAGAAGAGAATAGAGAATTAATATAAGGGGGGAAACTGGTTAGGTTAGGTTAGGTTAGATAGATGAGGAGGGATTAGGGAGGTGACTGAGATATGTGGGAGGCAGTGGTTAATGAGGTAGCCCTAATCCCCCTCAGTCATTGTGTCCAGTAATCCCCCCAAATCCCCTGGAAATCCCGGCGGGGAAAACTAGGGATTTTCTGTCTCTAATAAAGGACATTTGGACAGTATAATTTATAGTTGATGTTGTCTCTCTCTCTCTCTCTCTCTCTCTCTCTCTCTCTCTCTCTCTCTGGTTGTCACTGTATATCTTCAATGTCACCCTGGCCACCCTCACCCTGGCCACCCTCACCCTGGCCACCCTCAACTTGGCCACCCTCACCCTGGCCACCCTCAACTTGGCCACCCTCACCCTGGCCACCCTCAACTTGGCCACCCTCACCCTGGCCACCCTCAACTTGGCCACCCTCACCCTGGCCACCCTCAACTTGGCCACCCTCACCCTGGCCACCCTCAACTTGGCCACCCTCACCCTGGCCACCCTCAACTTGGCCACCCTCACCCTGGCCACCCTCATCCTGGCCACCCTCGTCCTGGCCACCCTCACCCTGGGTAGAGGGGAGATGAGTGGCACTTGAGGGGAGACTAAGGTACTCAAGCGTCAAGTTGCCACAAGTGGAGGGAGGAGAGTCCTCAGCCTTCTCTACTTACGCTGGTTTAACCCATCTCACGCAGTTTAAACCTATCCTTCTGGGTTTAATTCATTACTGGGAGGGTTAACACTTTACTAGAACCCATTACACCTGGGGTCTATTAGAACTAGAACCCATTACACCTGGGGGTCTATTAGGACTAGAACCCATTACACCTGGGGTCTATTAGAACTAGAACCCATTACACTTGGGGGTCTATTAGAACCCATTACACCTGGGGTTCTATTAGAACTAGAACCCATTACACCTGGGGTCTATTAGAACTAGAACCCATTACACCTGGGGGTCTATTAGAACTAGAACCCATTACACCTGGGGTCTATTAGAACTAGAACCCATTACACCTGGGGGTCTATTAGAACTAGAACACCATTACACCTGGGGGTCTATTAGAACTAGAACCCATTACACCTGGGGTCTATTAGGAAAGGGATCCCCATTCCGACCGGCCTGTATAAACACAAAACTGCAATAAGCGAAAAAGCCAAGTGTAACAACACGAGTAGGACGCTGTTCTACCCCCCTAAGCATTACCCATTCAACCTTACAACTCGCTATTTTGAGCACAGCCACGCTCTCTCTCTCTCTCTCCCTCTGTTATTTTCACTCTCTTTATTCTCACAGTTTCTTTCTCTGTTCACTTTCTCTCTTTTCTCCCTCCCTTCTCTCTCTCTCTCTCTCTTTCTCTCTCTTTTACACAGCTAACTCACTATTCAAAGTACTTCTATCCCCTCCCTCTCCCTCCCTCTCCCTCAGTTAACTCACCATACTAAGTACCTCCACCTCTCCCTGCTCCTGACAGTAACAGTATAATTCACCCTCCACTACTTGTCTCCCTCTACACAATACCAAGATTTTGCCTCATAGGTTCTAAATGGTAGTAGTAGTAGTAGTAGTAGTAGTAGTAGTAGTAGTAGTAGTAGTAGTAGTAGTAGTAGTAATACAAATAATAATAACAAAAATAACATTAATAAACAATTTATGTCCTTAAACTAGATATCATCACCAATAGATAAAAAATTCGCCCAGATATTATTGGGAAATTTTTACTTCGTTCTAAATCATCGTTATTAATTTCAAAGGTAAAATATATTACGTCTTTTAAGTGAGCTAGTTAAGTTCGTTTCCACATTACCAGTTACGAGAAAAAGATTTATAGTATTAGCCCCTTTTGAGAATTCAGGTCAAGTTTCTTACTGAGTGGTGGTGTGAGTCTGAAGCTCTGGGAGTCTTATGTAAGCTTCCGCCTCGAGAAAAAAACGAGATTTATTTTTATTTTTTTATTTTTTTTTATTTTTTTTTATTTTTTTATTATTATTTTTGTAAACTCGGAGTCATTTGAGGTTTGAAAAGTATCATAAAAAAAGTTAATTTGTTTTTCAGATGTTAAGAAGCTAACCTAACCTAACCTAACCAACAAAACTTTTAAGGACAAAAATATAGACACAAAGACAGAATCAAGACCCTCTCAAAACAAACCTACAGACATACACAGACAGACACATTATCTTTGACTCACAGACGGCTGGAAGTTCAACAGACACACTGACTCCCTCTCCTACGCCTCAGTGCCTCTTACTACCAGTCTATAATCGTCCACATATTATACAATTTCCTGTGTGACCTAAAAACACCCTGCAGACACACTCACACTCCTAGGCTCTTTTTAAATACACACTCAGCCATGAAACACACATAGTTGTAGAGCATCATGATACACTTGTAAACGTGGGCGACTATACACTCCGACACAACGCAGAGACACACTTAAATGTCTTTGTTATGCACTTAGGATGGAAGACACATTTGTAAAACAGGACGACGAAGCACTTGTAAACGGCGACGACACACTTGCTAAATCCACAGACTTACGATTACTCTCACACACACACACACACACACACACACACACACACACACACACACACACACACACACACACACACGAAAACAAACACTAAGACTTACTTATACCCTTAGTGACAGCATACTTGTAGAACACGATGTTGAAGAGAGGGGACAGAGAGGGAGAGGGAGAGGGGAGGTGAGAGGGAGAGACCAGTGAAGTGGGAAGATTGAGGTGTCCACACAATGTAAAAGACAGACAGACAGACAGACAGACAGATTTACACACTGATAGGTAAAGTATGTACTGCTGAACATACAAACAGTTATATATCCCGCACTAGTATGAGAAAAATGTATTGGTGTATCCATTTTGCCACACACGAGCTGGTGAAAGTCCCATTAGAGGATTTGTGAATAAAAGCCAATGCGTATAAAAACTATTTGACAGCAACTGACTAAAAGGTATGCCGGGATGGATGAAAATAATAATAATAATAATAACACCAACAAAAATACTATTACTACTACTACTACTTAAATACTATTACTACTACTACAAATAATAAAAACAAGAACAACAACAATATAATAATAATAATAATAAAAATAATAATAATAATAATAATAATAATAATAAAAATAATAATAATAATAATAATAATAATAATAATAATAATTCCTAAATCTTATCAGACAAATAGGTGAACGAAGTTATCTGAGAGACGAGTTATATGCTAAGCTTAAGCGATACATTATGAACACAGATGGTTACTGCTGGGAGCGTGTAAACAACTATCACTCTAGCGGTGTTTATACTGCCCAGCTGATGTGTATAAACAAAGTGTCATTCTCCAGGTGTTGATGCTAGTTTACCTGGTTCGTGTAAACAGTCTTGCTCAAGCTCTGAATATGTACACGTATCCTGACTAGTTCTAAACCATGATATTATACACTCGCTTTCCTTAGAATCTGCGAATCTACTATATATAATTTCTGGATAAGTTTATTTCTAATCCTACACCTAACCTAACCTTACCAAACCTGATCCTACCTTACCTTACCCTACACTAACCTAACCTAACCTAACCTAACCGGACCTTACCTTAACCAAACATAACCTAACCTACCTCAACCTATACGTGCTTATAAACATTCCCAGTTAGGCTAAAATGCGAAAAGTTCAGGTAAACTAATTACAATTCTCACGTTGGTAATTAAAACCACCTTTATTTAATGGCTCTACAGGAAGTAATTAGCCTAAAGGGGTGATTCTCTGAGGTGATTACTCTTTGGGTTATAATCAGCCCAACTTGTGTTCCTCATCTCGTCTTCTCATATGATCCCAAGATTCGTGATGTAATAACGAAAGCATCAAAGGTTTCAGGTAACATAGGCTCTAGTGATTAAAGGATCTAACCTACCCTACCCTAACCTACCCTACCCTACCCTACCCTACCCTAACCTACCCTACCCTACCCTACCCTACCCTAACCTAACCTACCCTACCCTAACATACCCTAACTACAACTCTGGTATAAAAATCAAATCCTCTAACAAATATCTAAGTCCTTTCTATTACAAAAAATAAATCACCTTACTATAAAAATAAGCTTAGTACTTTCTCTTTTTCACGTAACATAATTTTTTTTATTCCTTTTCATTAATATCTCATTAATTATTGCTCAAGTTAAGGCTTCAGGTTTAGGAGCGATTAGGTAGATTAATATCCCAGGTAAGGTGGAGGCTCACAGGGTTGTCTTGGAGATGAGGAGGTAAATCTTCAACTTTAAAAAGACGTAAAAATACAAGAAGAAAATCACACTTCACAAAAAATAATAGATGGACAAAACTGACTGACTGACTGACAAAAACTGACCCCAAAAATGGTTTAACAACACCATCTTAAATATTCATGTGTAATTATCTTCAAAATGACTTCAAAATAAGCTTGTACCATAACTTCATTAACTTCACTTTACTTCACCTCTTGTTAGGAGTATGAGTGAAAGTAACTTAGAAGGTATATATACTTTGACGAGGAGTGGAAAGTACAAAGAGGAGAAGTTTGGGACTGAGTGTGGTGAAACAGGTGAGTGAGATGATGTCATGGGCTTGCTTCCTTCCTTCCTTCCTTCCCTCCCTCTCTTCCTTCCTTCCGTTCGTCCCTCCCTTCTTTCTGACGGCTCCTTCCACCCTCCGCCCGTCTCTTTCACTCTCCACCCCTCCCTTCCTCCCTCCGCCTTCCCCTTCCACCTTTCCCTTCGCCCACCTCTTCCACCCTTCCCTTTGCTCCTCTCACTTTCACCAACCTTCGGCTTGACCAACACCAAAGTCGGTCAGGATACACCTCGTGTTTTATCGTGTGTTCATGCAGCCCTGATCTCAACTTCCGTCTGTTTTTTTCTTACGGTTCTCTTGCGCACCTCCCTCCCACCCTCACGGACACAAACATATATTCCTTCTACACTCTCATTTCCCCTCATCCCTATTCTCTCTCCATTTACCTTTCTCTTTCTTACCCCCTTGCTCTCTCCCTCACACACACACACACTCCTTCTCTCTCTCTCTCTCTCTCTCTCTCTCTCTCTCTCTCTCTCTCTCTCTCTCTCTCTCTCTCCTGTATCTGTCACTCTACCTTCTACCTCACCTTATCAACGAACCTCCAGGAGAGTCAACCCGAGGCTATAGAGATGTTTACTCGTGGGGACAGTTTGACCAATATATACCTGACTGAATTACTCTCAATACCTGTGGACTAAAGAAAGTCACACAGCCGTACCTTCTACTCGCGTCCGAATAATGTCCTCCACTTACCCTCTGTCCTAAGAATGTCCCAAAACCCCAAGAACATGAGACAGACAGACAGACACACGCACACGAAGGTGAAGCTACTCTGACTAAATCATATTAGAGAGAACCTAATCACATCTGTCCACTTCCATAGCTCTAAAAGGATCCCATAATATAATTAAGCTCTTCATAGGACGACTTGGCATTCAATCCTTTTTCCTCTCCTTTACAAGACAGACAGGTGGACGGACAGAAGCCTGGGTGGATGTATCTTACTAAACAACCTCACTCTCACGTCTCACTTTAACAATTACTTGGCGAAACCTTTAAGTCTATTGGTCGATTTGGTTTGTTATCTGGGAGGCTATTGGTCAGTTCTTTGTTACCTTTAAGTCCATTGGTCGACTCGGTTTGTTATTAGAATGTCTATTGGTCAGGGTTTTTTTTCTCCGAGGACCAGTTAAGGATTACGAGCAGGTTACGAGCCTATAAGAATCCCCGAACCTTGGAAGGTGAGGATTGTCAGGTGTCGGTGGTTTGAGGTGAGAAAACTGACCTACTGAAATATTATGAGTTAATTTAAACGCATTCTAGATCCCAAACAACAATGATAGCCCAAAATCAAGCTTTGTTTAACGTATTAAAATATACTAAAGAAACCATTGTTCACATGAGTTCAAAAACGAGGAATTTAACTAGAGATTGAAGGACTTTTAACGTCATCATAAACCAGGAACGTGTGTTTTTGAAGCAAGCAAGAGAAACATTCCCAGAAAATAACATTACTAAAAAATCCTGCTGAATAGGACTTGGCTAGCTTGGAACCCGGGTAAGAGCTGCGATTTAATTAAGCGAGGAGGGGGCTTTCATGCACCCAAAACAGCCGAGGTACAAACACGGCCTGAGAAGTGAAGGAGCAGCTCCCAGGGGCCCAGAGACCCACCCACCACAACACTGAATGCCGGGATGTGACGGAGACAGAGCACAGAGGCTAATATCTAGTACCTGTTTTCAAGTGGTTTCAACGCTTTCGGGAAGGAAATGAGTCACTGGACGATGAGACAAGAAGTGGTCTTGCTTACACGTTCATCTGCATAAACTATGACAAGCATGTTGTGTGTTTCTGTCGCCATCTTGCCACGCTTAAAGCAAAATTTTATGTTTTTAACATTGTTCAAACTGCGACATTTCTACAAATGCGCCAGATGCCACACTTGTCACTGGCGCATACTGTAATGGTGTCAACTAGAAGGGTGGACGATGCAAGCCCCACCTACAGACCTAACCACTCGTCACTCGTTTTTTAGTAACAGTACCATTCACAGACCTCTTTGATCCCTCCTCATATAAGTACAGGAGACATACAGTTGTAAGGACCTAAGGGCAACGGACGGACGGGCGAAGTAAGGACGTACAGTCGTAAATACGGGTGGATGGACAATCGCACGGACGTACAATCGCGCAGACAATCAATGGTGAAGACGTAATGATAGACGAGAGTAAAACAATAAATACCTGAAGTGTGGTGCCTGACTGTCCCACGAGGAGATGTTTAATGACTTACCTGAAACGAAAGAAAACAGATTAAAATCATTTGTCGCCCACCACACCT